>JBBMJY010000026.1:23946486-23962110 GCA_037833715.1 Toxotes lorentzi
TTTCTTTTTTAATAAATCTGCAAAAAATTCAAAAATTTTGTTTCTGTCAATATGGGGTGCTGTGTACATTAATGAGGAAAAAAAACGAACTTAAATGATTTTAAGCTGTAATATAACGGAGTGAAAAATTTAAGGGGGTCTGAATACTTTCCGTACCCACTGCATATGCAATAACACCAGTTTAGTCATCACACCTGTGAAATGAGGCCCTGCCATATCAAAATCTCAGGCTTCTCTGTGAGTGGAGTTGGGTGGGTGATCAAGTTGCCTGCTGAAATCACTGTAGTTGGCGCGGGCTCACATATAAAGCTGTAATATTGAAACAACGAAGACTCCCTGTTCCTCTAGTCTGCTGAAAAATGAAGTGAAATCAAAACTGGAACATTCACACAGGCTGAAATGGTCCGTTTGAAATTCACAGTAGGTGTTGAACTGACTTTGATGACCACAGTGTGCACAGGCTTAGTGGCTGAACTGGTCTAAACTTTCATATCGTTCCCCCACTATTTATTGTAAATGGTGAACAGTGTCACAAGATTAGTTTTTTCTATGTCCTTTTGTACCATGCACTGATATGTTTGAATTATTTTTCTTGCACATCTCTCTTCTTTCCCTTTTCTAAAATGAGCTAGCTTGAAGCTTCACCCCCTTTTTTTTTTAGCTTTGTAAACCGTCAAATACTGAAACAAAAAACTTTTTTAAGCCCTTTACCTGTTCTTTAACTAAACTGTTCCAGATTAGATTCAAAATCTTTACAATTTTAAACTCTTTCATTGGGGAAAATGTTTCTCTGTTACTGCCTGCGTTTAGAAAACTTGAACATTTTTTGTCTAATGAAAGAATTTTGTAGAGGAAACAAGGTCTCAAAAAAGGGTTTTAACAACAGGACCGAAACTCTGGTGTAGTATTTGTATCAAAGAGGATCAATTAATACCCAGTCCTAGTTACAAATATAAAAATATAAAATGTCTTTTAGAGTTAAAGTAAAACTTAACTTGGGTTCTGTTTTCGTGCGTATGGCCACTGCGTCTTTTGGGTATGATAATATTGCACCACCAGTAACAGCTGAGATCTCTGAATGCAACATTCCCAAGAGTCAGATCACATATTAGACTAATTCATCTGCAACAGAAACAGAAAAAGTAAGAGCAGCAGGTAGAGCTGAAAAAATATTACCCAAACAGTTTACAGTTTACCAGTTTACAGTTTACCTGTTTCAACTTTGACCTACCATAAATTTCATTAAATTTCATAAAAATGTCATAATGAGAAATGGTATAATAAGGGATTATTGTCAACGTTATGAGTCCTTTCTCTATCACCTCCAGATAAAGTGGTCTAGATAATCTGGCTAACCTGTTTGTTTTTTTTAATAACCTGTCTGATCGTCTGACTGTTGTTGCCCAGGTGAACCTATTTTTTAGGTAAAACACAGTATAGAAAACATAAGTTATAATAAGCAGTAAACACTTTTCTTTTAATTTCCATTAATTTGGTGAAACTATGAGAAATATTGTGATCATCATGCTAAAATCATGTGTGACAGTTTCCAAGTTTAGAGAATGAGAGGTTTCCTGTTTTAGCCATTCTGCTGTCATGGTGTGAGTGCAACTCCACAACCCAGAGATGACATTAACAAGTAAGATTTGCAAGCTGTCTTTTTAGAAGTTGTTTAGGCAGGAAATCTCCGTCAGTATCATGTGTATCTATGTGGCTGAGGATTTGAAAAAAAAAAAAAAAAACATTTTGGACTGACATTACCTAATACTTGCAAATATCCCTTTAAGAACAAATGCTGACACTGAACAACTAAACTTAGAGTCAAAGAACTACAGCTGGCTCAAACTAGCCTGTACTGCCTCCCTACACACACACACACACACACACACACACACGCATGCTCACTCATCCACTATCTTACTTCTCGGCATCAGTCCCAACAGCAAGAACACGGATACCCAGCGGTCCGTGTCTATCAGCGAACAGGACAAACAAAATTAATTAAAGTGCCATCATAACTGACTCCTTCCTGTCACCTGGTGCAGAGAGGTAGAACGGTGTCAGGAGATGATGCACTGTCATGTGGACTGCACAGCGGCACATCGCCTCATCAAATATGCATGCGTGTAATCATGCCCACAACACACAAGCACTGTACATGATTCATTCAAATTGAGAATTTTACAGTCATCTCACTGCACACACTGATAGACAGTGAGGTCAGGAATCTCCTGGTTTTCACTTTAACCACCAAGTCTTCATTTATTGGCGACAGTGGAAATGGTGGCTCTAATTAAATCTGATACTGGACTAGGGTTTAGGTTTACAGATTGAGAGCGCACACACTCACGCACACATGCCCAGACTCCACTAACAAAATGAAGGCTTCATGATGCTCCCACGGTACCAAATGATAATCCTTGTTGCTTCATTACTCATCCTTAATCCACTGTTCATTACCCTCAACATAGCCTTTGTCAGTCCCCCACTGGCCCATGTAAGTAATGCTATATCATATCTCCAATTCCAATCACATTCTTACAACCATCCAGCAGCAGTCATCATTGTCGCTGAGCACTCCCATACTCCATATCCTCTCTAAATGGACAGGAGAAAGGAGACGTACAGACGGGAAAGGAAAAGGGGACAGTGGAGACAAAACGACAAGCTGACTTCATATCAGCGCCAAGATTACAACCACCGAAGACCAGGGTGCAAAGAGTTGTGGGTAATTGTCGTGTTTTTCATTAGCAGTTAGATGAGGATCTGAAGATGAGGGAGGAAATGGCCTCATCATCATCGCTTTGTGTGCATGTGTTTGTGTATGTGTGTGTGTGTGTGTGTGTGTGTGCGTGTGCGTGTGTGTGTTTGCACACAGGCCTGTGCCTTGTGCAGATCACACCCTTGATCACAACCGTCCCCGCTCACTGCAAAGGGAACAATTTGTTCTCTCCTTCTCTCCAACGGCAGGCCCACTATGTTCCATTATTACCTCAGAACATTGAAAGAAACAAGCCGTCCTAAATGACGAGCTGAAAGATTGCAGGAAAAGAGTGAAACGGAGGAGAAAAGAGGAAAAAATAAATGATAGTGGTGGTGGGTGTGGGGTTTTGGGGGGGTTGGGGGGTGTGAGGCCAAAAATAAGACAGGAGATGAGGAAAGAAAATGAAAAGAAATGTCTGCCAAAATTGTGATGAGACGCCACAATCAGACAGGCTGGGATGAGAAGGGAAAATTAGAGCAGAGGAGAATTGAAAAGAGACACAGATAGGAAGAGGAGAATGGAAAGACAGAGAGAGAAATGGAGAAGATAGGAGGAGGGAATGAGTGAGGCACTGAAAGACGCACAGAGGGAAGTATTGAAGGTTTCCTTCTGTAACTTTTTAGGACACGTTTTCCAGCCGACGGGGGAGCGCTCTCTGGCGATCAAACCAAACCAAAGAGAAGCTGTACCTCAGCTACAAGTTTTATACTCTGCTCCTATGAAGTCACATCATACTGTAGCTGGATTTATCTCTTACTCAAATGAACCATAAAGGACCCAGCATAAACTTCTTCTTCTTTTTCCCTGTGGAAAACACTAAAACAAACTTCTAGCAAGTGCAAGTGGATTATACATGCTAGCTTTACCTTGCATGCTAACGACCCCAAACAGTATTAAGATGAACATTCCCATACTATTTAATAACACTGCGAAAGACTTTAATTTAGCCCTTTTAATTGCAAGGCTTCTTTGCTCTGATTTCACTAAATAACTTAACCTTGCCTATCTGTAGATTTTACATATAGGCAAGAAGAGCTGGAGAACCCCACAAAATGTTACATAGATAATTGTAAATGAAACATCAGGGTGGTGTCATTAAAAAAAAGTCATCCGTCAAAGATCCCAGGATTGTCACAACGTGTATGAGCAAATAGGGAAAAAATACTGCTCCCCACTCTGGTTGGCATATGGCCAAACACGAAAATGGTGTGAAATGATAGATGCAATGGCAGGTAGTCAACTTTACAATAGCCTACTGCAGCCACAAGAGGGCAGTAAATTACGAGATGAATGCAAACAGGAATCGCTTTCACTTCTGTCACATCTCCTTGTGACTGGTACTATTCATGAACTAGGATATTTTCAAGAGAAAACAGGAAGGAAACAAACAAAAACAACGTTTTTGGAAAGTTGAAATTGTTTTTGGTTTTTCCTTATTATGTCACAGAGGAAGAGCAACAGTGTGAAATGAATGCTAATGTTAGCATGCTAACAATGGCAAAGCTTATACGCAAACGATTAGCAGGTATAATGTCACCATGTTCACGTTTTCGAACATTTGTTCAGCGCTACACACAAAGTAAAGCTGAGGGCGATGGGAATGTCAGTACTTTTGCAGGTATTTGATCATAAACCAAATGACTGATCACATTAAAGCTGTGGCCTGATTTTAAATTAACAGAACAGATAAAATTCATTCTGTGGATGGCAAGCTGTCCATTTCAGTCAACACTTTTCATTCAAACCTAAAACCTCATGGTGACACTGCATGAAAAGTCAGAGGATCATCAAAGTCATTAGGATGTAATTCCTGGGAACCCTGGATGTCTGAATGACACTGTCTGCCTATCCATTTAGTACATGTTGACATGTTTCATTGGATAAGTGAAAATTTTCATTAGAAATCTTTCTGTTGGGACCATGGTGACCACATTTCATGCAATCCACCTGTTATTGGGAGTTTTAAACAGAGGTGTGGCTAAAATGTCTTTGCACAACAAGAGTGATCAGCCATGAGGTGTGGCCTAAGTACGCTCACGATAAAAAGTATTTGTCGCACTATGACATCCAGGGTCAATAATAAACCTTCAAGCTCAAGTCTTATTGTTTGTAATTTGCAGAGTGAATCTGTTCAGTGTATTTCTATGTAAGATATTTGCTCTCAGTAGTGTGAGGGTGGGGAAGGATAAGGCAGCAAACTGACAAACACAAAAGGCCTTATCAGCACTTCTCTCTTTTTTTTTCTTTTTTTTTTACCCCCTCTCTCCCGCCATCTCCCCATCTCTCTGCAGTGTTAGCACAACAGCTTCAGAGGTTACCACTCAATTAAGCCTGGCTGTTCATTTACGGCCATGACAAAGACTACTGTCTCTCTTCTTCCCCTCTTTCTCCCTCTCTCCTCTAACCAAACTTGTAATTACAGTGTTGGACAGCGTGCTCCACACTGACCCACTGTAAAATATGACCATCAATTTGGCCCTTATCCCTTCATCACCGTTCCTCCTCTTCCAATGGGGCCGGTAAATGTTGCTAACCCCCAGCCCGTTCCCGCCACTGTTGGCCATTTCAACCCCCCCACACCTCCCCACCCCCTTCACCTCACCCCGCTCAACTGCCACGCTGCAAAGCGTCAAGATGAGGAATATGGCCAAGCACTATCTCCCTGTAATGAATTACTTTCACTTTTAACCCCAGACAGATATCCACTTGAACTTACCTCTGCAAATCATGTTTTTTTTCTTCTCCTCTGCTTCATCCCCCACCTCCACACCCCTACAACCATCCCTCTTTAAAACCACATACACTAAATTAAAATATTAAGTCAGTCCATTTAGAAGTTGCTGGTGCAAGCGTTTGTGTGATGGGTTGATTGATAGGAGGTGGAGGTGGTTATGAGGGGCTCTGTGTCTATAGGGATATATACTGTATATGTATTTAATTTCAATAAAGCAGTGAAGACTTGCCTTAGTGTAATTTGAAAGGACTGCAGACTGGAAAGGTTGTGAATATAGTTGGCTTAATAGAGCATGAGTAGTAAAGTCAGTGTGTCCAGCAGACAAGCACATTGATACTGGATGCTGCTGCATTATGTTTAGTGACATTTTTCATGTACACAATTTTTTTTTCTTTAAATTCAATTCTCACTTTCTACAACATGTGTGCATGATAAGTATGGAATAAATAAGAGGGGGGGGGGGGTTATGACAAACTAATTATGGTTACAGTGAAGCATACCTGAGGTTAGGCCACTAAAGCACATGGCTAAGGTTGTGCTTAAGGTGTATTTCCACTGGGGATGGGTCTTGAGTGTCAAGACTGAAACACATAACATCTTAAATACATGGGTATGACAAAACAATATAACATCCAATAATAGATCTTACTATGTTCAAATGACATGTACATGGATGACATGTACATAGGTGTACAGGGATTGTGTGTTTGTTGTCTTTAAGTGTTTCAGTTTCCGGTTGGCTGAGGCTGGAGGCCATCGTGGAAATGGAGGTAGCTGGCCACTGCCTTCAGGTAGTATATGACCCACCCCATCCTGGTAATCTGTTGGTTCCCTCTCCCCTGGCAACCACCTTGTGTTACACCAGAGTTTTCTGAATTGTTTATTATTATTATTTATTATGATTATTGTCTTAGTTTGCATGGCACTGTGTTTCAGTGCCAGTCTCATTTGTTAGAATCCATTTGTTGTTACATTTGTCAAAGATAATTAATCTCTGTAAAATAAAATTCCTTTCTTTTAGTTAATCCCTCACTTGCGCTCCCTTTCTTTGCTCTCAGAGCTGAACCATAACAAAATGGGGCCTGATTTGTGCTTAGCTCTCAGATAAGCTGAGAACAGTTAACACTGTTAAATTGATGACTTCTTCTTGTTAAGACACTTATTAGCAACTTTTGCCATTTTAGTGTGAAGCACTTTGTTATGATTCCACACCACACTTCCATAGATTTTTGCAGAGCAATGACGTTCCCTGTGTGGTGACGTCAGGACCTGGGATTCCCTTTTTTTTGCCCCTGTTTGGGAAGCTTGCACAAGGACTTAAAGAACAGTTTTCCTTTGATTTTGGTGCTGTGGAGTGAGGCAGTAATTTTTGCGCCAATGCAAATTTGTTTCTCCTGCTGTAAAAGAATATCTGTTGAGCTTCGTGTGCTTGCCCATCATTATAGAATACGTGTTGGTGATGAAAGACTAAAGGAAACTGTTGAGGCTATTGTAAAAGTAAATTTGTATGATACAGAAGTTTCAACACTCCCACAAATATCGGCTAGAAAGGAAAGAGAAAAAAAGAAATAAAAGGAATTTGTACTGGGAAGATCACAACAGCAAGCAGTGACTCAGTGGTGACTCGCTTTACTCACAAACAGGGGAAGCCATTTCTTCATGCACCTGGCTTTGTGCACAGGAGTTACTGTCATGTTGAAACAGGAAAGGGACAAACACGTTGGAAACATAGTATTGTCCAAAATGTTACTGTAGAAGTGTTTGGCTAAAAGATTGTGATGCCTATGCCCACATGTTGGGCTGTATTTGTTGTATTTCATATATTTATGAACTGTTAATGAGACTTGAATTATATTTGCTGTAAATTTGACTATTTGCCAGTTCTTAGACTGAGCCTCTGTGCTCTCTGCTAAGCAGTAATTCCGTCAGCCACATTTAAAGTCCTGATTGTGCACAGTTGCACAACAGGATGCAGAGTTGCATTGCTTTTGGAGAACACACCACTGAGAAGACCAATACAGAATTACAAGGATGGACTCTCTCTCACACAGACAACGCACACATACAGTGAGGATGAGTGTTGCAGACACAGCTGTCCATAGGACACGCAGCTCCATATGCCCTAGCCAGTGGGGGAATGGTAGTCCTCCCAGGCCAGCTAATCAATCACTGAGCCCCCCCCCATCCCTCCCATCCCGCAGAGGTCATCCTGGCTCCACAGGGCAGGGTGCAGAACCCAGAGCACTGTGCCAATAATCGCCATTTCAGCTGAGCCACAGTGAATTCCAGCTCACCATCTCAACTTGTGCGAGGTCAGAGAAAGGGAAGAGGGACAAAGGCTGCGAGTGAGTTTCAGGCAACACAACCAGGAGATCTGCACAAACTGGATAAGTACATTAAGGCTGGAGTACTTCTTATTATTATAACTGTGACACACACCGCCATGCTTCTAGAAATACTCAGTAAAGCATCACATGTATTTAGATATACAGAAAAATGCCAGACCTATGCTATAAAAATCAGCTGTTCAGCATAAACAGTGTTTGCAAGTTAGATAAATTAGCCTTGTGTTACTGATAACCATCTTGGAATAGTATATGGAGCCATGACAACAGGATCTGTTCCTGTTCTTCCCATTTTTCTCATATGACTCAAATGCAGCATGAGCCATTTTGTCTATTTCATCTACTCCTCACTTGTTGGTTTCATGTGAAGACCTCACACCCCAGCCCAGTGTGTTTAACCTAATATCCATCTGGTCTGATTGGTGAATCCTTGTTAGATCGCTCTCTCTGACACGTGTGGATAAGCCCAGAACTTCAATTCTTGAAGTCAAATTCTTGACAGCAGCTAATTCTCCTCCACGAAGTTCACAATAGAGGGTCATCCAGCTGCCACTCCTCCCAGTGTCACGTCCATCTGGCCTGGGAGGTGTAATAGCCCTACTAATCTCCCAATAATAGCAGCGGGACTGGGGACATGTCACCGGGGGACCACGGACCCACAGTCCCACAAAATCAATACTTTACGCCCCTCAGGAGTACCCTGCTACCCAAGGGGATGTCAATACTGTCGATTGGGTATTAAAGAACATTTCATCAGCGTGTGTGACAGCAAGAGAGAGAAAAAGAGAGAGTGGGGGTGTGTGTTGGGGGTCATTGATGGCGTCTGTGGATGTCCTGGGTGGCCTGTGTATATTAAGCCCCCCAGGGAGGTCCCAAGGTGATGTGCCATCCCTCCTGACTATCGACAGGCGCCGTGACAAACTGTGCGGACTCGTTTCACTGCAGTGTGTTGTATTCAGCTTACAGAGGACGAGAGGACAGAAGACAGAAGACAGCACGTTTGTAGGCAGTTTTCAGCTTTTGATTTTACAGATGTTTGATTCCACAGAGGGAAAGATGACATGTATATAAAGATCTCACTCATGCAGCAGCTGTTTAACAAATAAATGATGTGTTTAAAATACATACTCAGATAGATTACTAAGAGCATTACTACAGAAAAATCCAGTTTACTTTTTCTGCCTCAGGTGACAGGTGTTACCTGAGCACCAGTAAACCTTGTTATACTAAAAAAAACATTTGTGTCTTTAGTCTTATTATTATTGTTCATATAGTAAATTAATTAAGTTTTTGTAAAATGGTAAAAAAGTAATTGTAGATTTGAGTTTTCAAAGATGAAAGTTTTGTACTGCAGGTGTTCCAGAAACACACTTCACTACTGACTGGTTTTTCTGGGGAAACCAGTCTCTGATTTTTCCAGACCAGCAGGAAGCCAGATGTCCAGTGAATGGTGTGTTTGTCCACTCAGGTGTAGGAAGAGTTGATTTTAATGTGTTCATGACTAAAAAGCCAATGATCTATATATAAAGTACCAAAGAACCATCATTCAACCACGATGGAAGAATATCCATGTGGTGACAGCATGTTTACAAACAACTTGAGAGAATCTCAAGCAACTGGCTGGCGTCCATTTTCCACCAGCATTGTGCTGTGGGTGCAATTTTTCCTACCAGAAGAATAACGCAGTGTTTGTTCCAGCGAGGAAGAAAAACCCTGCATCAGGATTTTGCTTGTTCTCACCTAGCCAAGGCCACAGGATCGGCAGTGTTCTTGCTGTGCCCGCTGCCTCTGTGCCCTGCTGCCCTCCTACCCAGCCACCACCATCTGTTCCCTGGCACAACCCTCTGCCCCCCCATGCAGGGCAGATCCAGAGTGCTGACACCCTCACACCACACACACACATAAACAGGGAGGAAGTGTGTTTGTGTGTGGTGGTGTGGTCATCCACACGTGGCAGCACAATCAGATCACTAATATAAGGGTGGTGTTGAAATATACTTTACAACAGATGTAGCAGTAAAAAAAAAAGTTTGCAGACAAAGTTACTGCTTAAAAAAACATCTATTCAACAGTATTTGGTTCAAGTGTAACTTTCATTCAAATGTACATATATACAACTGTATGTTTTTTTATAGGAATACATTAATGATTTTTTAATTATTGTGTCATAAACGAGATGCAACATATGATTCAAGGCTAAACTATTGTTTAATAGGCACATATGTTCCTAATTTTGGCTTTGACAAGATATTTTCTAATCATTTTTCTTCAAACTTCAATAAAAGTTCCTTTTAATTAAAGTTAGCTTTACAGCCTAAATTATAACTGTATATACAGAGCATCTCCACCCTCTAAAACATTAAGTTAAGCTCTTTTGTGCATGGAGAACTGTCATTTACTCCACATAAACAGCTTCTCATTTATTCTGTCCACTGACTGAATGGTTCCACGGTTGGATCAAAGTACTGATCCAAGTACACAGTTTATAACTGTTTAAGGGGGACAAAGTGGTCCAGATGATGCTGACACAGCTTTCCAAAACAAGTATTCCAACAACTGTGCCCCTTTCATGCAGTGATTGTCCCGGTGTGCAGAGGTGTTAAAGTGGATGGGGTTTGAACGTCTATTTTAATGTATAAAAATTAGGGGAACATGAATGTATTTGAGGAGAAACAGTTCTGTGTACTGTTATTCTTATTTGAAAGATTTTTGTTTTTTGTCCTGCCCTCACTCTAGTCAAACTGTGAGGCGGTGTGAGTGAAACTGACCGTTTATATTAAAATACTACATTTAGATATACTAACTATATGATTCATTCACATAAAAAGTCATTAACATGGACATGAATCCACCTCCATTAATACATTAAGGAGACATCCATGTACAATAAAATAAACATATGTTTGTGCTAAAACATGCAAACACAAATACACAAACATTTGTCCACTTCTGAGAACACCTATTGACATAATGCAGCCTCTAGCCCCTAACCTAAACCTCATCCTAACCTGAACCCTAAAACCAAGTCTTAACCCTCAGACAGCCCTTTTAACATTGTGAGACCTGAGTGCATGCAGAAAGCTAGTCCTATATAGAGCTGAGCTGCATGCAGCTCAGGCTCAGGCTTCACATGGTGTCACAGTGGGAAACAAGAAGACATCAGCGCACAACTAGACAGAAATGTAGATATTAAAACACACAGACATGTCGTGTTGTGCGTTTATGGGCATTTTGCTCTGAGCATGTTGCTGTGGTTTGAAAAGAATCTGGCAATTATTCCAAATAAGGATGAACATGAGCGGCATTATTGTGACGACTTCGGCCAGTGAGTGATAGGATCACCTGATGACAATAAATATGGAAACTGGGGAATATGAGCAGGGAGGTGACATGTGATGAAAGTCTGTTGAAGCAGATGGGTGGACAAACTGAGGGGAGCCCAGACTCTATGGCGTGTTTTCAATAGATATGTATGACATTTGTGCACATCAGTACAGCAGTGAAAGAAATGTGTGTGTGTGTATGTGTGTGTGTGTGTGTGTGTGTGTCTCTGCATCTCCGGGTGAAATACTTAAACGTGCGTGTTGAGGGACGTCAGCAGCTCCATACAAAACGGCGTTGAGGCCACTGAACTCATTTGCTTTCCCCCAGCTTCAACCCTTGACCTTTGACCTTCAAGGTCAGATTTACCTCCCTCTCTCCCATCCCCATCCATCAGGCTCTCTGTCCCCAAATGCGGGTGGGGGGTGGTGGGGGTGTCTTTGCATCCATCCCACCTCTCATCTCTCACCTCTTTTGTTTTAGCCTCTTTAGCCATCACTCCTGGAGGGGGTGGAGGGTGGTTTATGGTCCTCGTGGGTTATGGGTACTGGTGCGAGGGGGGAGGAGGAGGAGGTGGGGCTACAAATCTCTGACTCGCACCAAAAGCTGTCAGTGGCGCCCTAGGGGCCCTCAGGCGTCAGCCAACACGGTCACCTTGGATTGGTAGACGTATGAGACTGAGACCCCCACACACACACTCACACACACACACTCACACACACACACACACACACACACGGATTCATGCTTGCAGATGCAGGGGCGAGATAGCAAACAGAGAAGACTTGGCCATGCCGGTATGATCCCCACCTTTACACACAAACAGACGCACACATGCATACGCATCGACAAGAGAGCAAACTCTGAGATTGTCACTCTGTATACTCTCTCTCTCACACACACACACATACACCCTTCCTCTCCCTGTCAGAAACTCGATTAATATTCTAGAAGAGAGGAGGGAGGCCAGCTTGTGTTTGTAAGGATTACTGCAGACTTCTTCTTTACCTCCTCACTGCCTCCCCCCCACCCAGCACCCCACCCTCATACTGGGAGGTCTCTTTTCTCTCCCAGTTTGCTCTCGGCTGAGCGGAGCTGTATAATATAATCAGATAACCAGATCAAGATGACTGTGATGTGTTTGTTAATGAAATGGATGCTTTTTATCCCCAGTTCCTCCCTCCCTCTTCTCCCAGGTGCTGGCCTGTAGAGAATGTCGAGATGCTCCACTCGCCACCACCATCATCACCACCAACACCCGCTGTGCCCCGAAGCACCCTGTGGCGTGGCGCCCCGGTGAGGTGTCGGTCAAGAAGGGCGGAGTTGGGTAAGTTGTGTGGGTGGGGTAATGGAGGTGGAGGTGGAGGTGGAGGAGGGAGGCATTGGAGTGTCAGTGAGATCGCCTGATGGCCCTCACTGTCTGGGGTCACCCCGCACCACCCACCCACTCTCCCGTTTGTTGGCAGCTGTGTGGGGAGTGCATCCTTCACAAGCACCACAGGGGGTGAAGGTGGGTTATAGAGTGTGCGGTGTCTGTGTCTGTCAATGAAGGAGAACAGATTGGAGTTTTAGTTACACAAACATTTCCCAGAGGTAGGGCTGCTTTGGAGGTAGAAACAATTTCATTGGTGGAGTTAAACCTCGGTGGACGGAGCCACATTGACTCAGTAAACGTGCAAGAGGGTCTCACCTTTATGAACCTCAGACATTATTAAATCAAGTGACTCTAAGACTCAACTGAAATAGTTTTAAACAGTAAATGGAGCTGGCTCTTCAGTGTGTCAGAAATGCAGCTGGACAGAGATGCCTCTCTGCACATGCCATACACATTTTCTATGAGTGCCTGAAGGGCCCAGTTATGAAGAATTATGCAGTTATGCAGAATCGACAAAAGTGCAACACTGGTGATATGCAAAGTAGATTAGCAGTAATTTAGCAGTAAATGAAACATAATGTGCAAAGGTAAACTGAATGAAAAGTCCAGTTTACTGTCCCAGTGGACATTCAGGTATTTGTGCTCCTGGACCATCTCCACCATCTAACCCCAACTGAAAAGAGGAGAGGCAGGAGTCCTGGATCTCCTGAGGTCCACCACCAGCTCCTTTGTTTTGCTGATGTTGGGCTGCAGGTGGGTCCCGGAAACAGACTGACTTCTCTCACCAAAAAGGTGTTTCTGTCCATGGAACTGCTGCTTTTTCTTTCTTTATTTTCTGTTTTTTTCTTTTTGGCTCCATTTAAAAAAAAAAAGTTAAACTCTAGAGACTGTTGTGAGTGAAAATGTGTCTGACACCAACAGTAGTTGGTCAAAGTAACTGAGATCACAGTTTTTCATTCTGATGTTTGATGTGAACATTAACTGAAGCTCCTGACCTGCGTCTGCAGGATATACTTCACTGCTGCCACATGATTGGCTGATTGGCTTGCATAAATAAGCAGGTGCACAGGTGTTCTAAACAAAGTTATCTGTGAGCGTTTGTAATATCCACTGTTCCCAGGTTGCAACAACTATGTCAATAGGTACAATGTTACTATAACTGGATAATATCCAACATGTAATGTAAAATTAGGCAAATATCGGCTTCATATATCGGTGTAACCCTAGTTGGCACCCAGCCTGGCACCAAACCCCACAACCGGTCTGAGCACATCAGTGGAGCAGCCAGTCAGCATGTACTGTATCTTTTGAATTAAACTACATTGCATTGATCTGCTGGTTGATTTCATAAGAACATGAATGTTTGTTTTCTGCATATTTGATTCATATTAAATATGAAATTATGAGTAAAAACTAAAAGCATCCAAATTGTAGCTGTTCTTTCTATAGCTTGGTAATGTGAGTAAAAGAAGCCAGTATTTTCAGTATTTCTATTTAAAAATAAAATTTGAAACTAGATTTTTTTTTAATGTGAAAGTCAGACTTCTTGACTGTTTGTGTATTATTTGTGAATATCTGTGGAATTAATTTTCAGAAATGACTGATCCTCAGCACAAATTTCAAAGTGCTGTGATTATACATTATAAAATGTGGGCTATTCTGACATTAATTTAATAAGACTGATCATACTATTTATACATTTTCTAAACCCAATGTACTGTATGTATATACAACAAACTGACTCATACCAACTGATATATTGTAATTAGAACTTCTAAAATGTTTTTGATACTGATTTGCATATGGTGAATAAAACTGGAAATAATTGATTTATATCTTAAATGCAATGTATAATTGTTCTAGGTTATCAATGCACATATCACAAATTACCAAATAGATTTTTCTTTTAATCTAGCAACGTGTTGGAAATACAATTTATACAGTTTTTCAGTAATCATCTCATACATGGTATTAACAATTCATAATGTTTTTTTTAAATTTACTCATATTTTAAATGCAATTTTGATTAAGAATTCAAAGAAATTTGCTTATTAATTGTTTTATTTTATGCATTTAAAAAAAATCAGCTCATCTATATTGCAGGGTTTTTTTTATCCACCTTAACATTGTAGACGTGATTTATATTAAATTTAAAGTTTACTGTACAGTCATATTTTTAATTTGTAGTTGAACAAGAAAAAAAAGAGAAAAAAATTGATACAATTTTCTGAGTGATCAATTTACATCTGTAACAAAAGGAGCATTTCCTCTCCAACATCACCTAAACAAAGCTATTCTGCATGTTTGTATTCATTCAATAGCTAAGTTTTTCTTTGTGTGCATATGTATGTGTGTGCGTGTGTGTTTTGTGGTTTTCAGCCACTTTACCAGACATTTTACCAGCTTGAAACATCCACAAACCCTCCTCAGCACAGACACATCTCCAGTCCCCTGCATATCCTGCTTTGTTTGACAAACCACCACTAAGACTGACATGCTGGTGGTGCACAGCGGCACAATACTGATGTGTCATCTAATTTCACATCACACTGTGCTACTACAGAAAAGGAAGAAGAGAGGAGAGAGTGCCCGGATCGGACGGTATGGAAGGTACAGACGAAGAATGGAAATTGGGAAAGGAGAGGAAAGGGGGTTGGGGGGGAGGGGGTATAGAGGGAAAGAAATCTCTGTCTCAGCAAAAGTTTTCATTAAAATTTTGAGACAAATGATCTCTGTGTCCTTCTCCTGAAGCTGCCTGGGGCGTCATGCTATTTCTATGCAAATAACAACCTCACGCCTTTGCTCCTATTATTTCTGCTGGAGCTGCTGCAACATGACCCAAGAGAGAGGGGGGAGAAAGGGGGAGGGAGAGCGAGGGGAGGGAGAGCAAGGAAGGGTGATATGAAATGAGAAAGAGAAGTAAGAAGGAAAAAGCAGTAGAGGAGGAAGAGGGAGAGCAGGAACAGCAGAGAGGAGGAGGAGGAGGAGGGCGGAGGAGACAGTCAGACAAGCAGTGTGTGTGTGTGTGTGTGTGTGTGTGTGTGTGTGTGTGTGTGTGTGTGTGTGTGTGTGTGTGTGTGTGTGT
>JBBMJY010000026.1:23962210-23984620 GCA_037833715.1 Toxotes lorentzi
GTGTGTGTGTGTGTGTGTGTGTGTGTGTGTGTGTGTGTGTGTGTGTGTGTGTGTGTGTGTGTGTGTGTGTGCGCAATGGACTCACTGAGGTGTGAAAATATATAACACTAGGAAAGAGAGAGAGGGAGAGATGGAGGGCTAAGAACAACACAAAGACACGGCCATAATTTGTTTGGAGGCTGCCTTTCTTGTAATATATGACAGCCTCAGCACGGGTGCTTCCTCACCGCACACTATTGTTTAACTGTATAGCACTTACGACACTATCAGGACCAGTCCATCTCCTGCACACACACCTCAGGATTTACGTAGTGGGCCATTCCACTGCTGCTCTCTGCTGCAAATGTAACACAATGTGTGAAAACTGAAGCAGCAGATATATGAGTTTACAACACAGCACATGATATGAATGTGCACCATATCCAGAGTGGTTAATGTGACTGTAATTACACACAGTGTATCTGGGAGGAAAGACCTGCACATACTTTTACCATTGGGTCTATTTTGTTATGAAAACCGACCTGTTTTGTAGTTTCCCAATCCAGAATAACACAAAGAACTGAGGCTGTTTGACAGCATGTGTGGAGAGCATATATATTTCTGCCCAGCATATATATATATATGCACAACATATCGGAAACCTTCCTCTGAGATTGTGCTCCATGTTGACATGATCCATCACATCATTTCTGCAGATCTATCAGCTGCACATTCAAGCTGCTAATCTCCTGTTCTCCCACATCCCAAAGGTGTTCTACTGGATCCAGATCTGGAGACTGGGGAGGACACTGAAGTTCATTGAACTCACTGTCGTGTTCATGAAACCAGTTTGAGACGACTTTATCTTTGTGACATGGAGCATTATCCTGCTGGAAGGATCCATTAGCATGATAAAGCAGTATTCAGTGGAATATTATTGTCCAGCCCCAGTGCACATAAATACAGTCAGCACAGTACAGCACTATTGAAGTTTGTAATTTCAGAGTTAATAGGATATAACCTTAAAATCACTGAAGACGATCCACTGGTTTTAAGGATTCCGATAACATCAGTGCTGTAGTCTTTCTGAAGTACTACAGTCGGCAGTACATTACACTGGACATTACAACAACTGATCATGACATAATATCAATTTCATCATCATGACAATGGACTATACACATCAGCATTCACTCTCACTGAGTTGACCTCATCTCTTCTATGTCCATTCAGTAAAACTCATTAGCCTCAGTGCAGTTGTGGGCTAACCTTTACTTTTATTTTAATACTTTTAATACTTTAATCAAATTAGAAACAACCACTGGTTTAAAAAAAAATCTGCACCTCATCTCCTCTCAGTCATCATTTGTCACATATCGGCATGGCATAAGTACAACATCTGTAATAATGTAAATGCGCAGCATACTTGAGAAGATGTAATCATGCAAACTACATGTAATCACTCAGGAGGAGGAGTTAGCATTGCAGGTGGGTTTTGTGGGGTTTTTATGTGCACAGAAGTGTATGCATGCCATATTCTCTGGCTGGAAATTCAGTTGCACAGTTGTTTATCATAAAAATGTTATGATTGTCATATCGAAAATTAGATTTGGAAGCAGCAGTTAAGTCAACACTCAGGTTTATAAATATTTACATTATATAGCATATAATCAGCAATTTCTAATGTAAAACAATGGCAAAATGGAATTCATTCAAAAAATGAAAATGAAATCTGTATGCAAATTGTTGAAAGAGTGCAAGTGTGTGCGTGTGTGTGAGTGAGTGAGTGAGTGAGTGCCTGTGTGTGTGTCTTTCTCTCTGTGTTGGCCACTGACTGAGCAACAGCCAAATATCCACTCAGAACCAAGTGATTTGCTGTTGTATTCTTATCAGATGAGTGAAGGGCTGATGAAAGGACTGTGTGTGTGTGTGTGTGTGTGTGTGTGTGTGTGTGTGTGTGTGCTACTATATTCGTGGGGTCTGGAAACAGGGAGCTCACTGAACTTGTGGGGCCTGACAGCTTTGTGGGGACTTTGTGGACCCCAGAAGTATAAATGGCTGTTTGAGGGACAAGACTTGATTCTAGGGTTCAGGTTAGAATTAGGTTAAGGTGAGGGTGAGGGTTGGGGTTAGACATTTGGTTAAGCTTGTGTTGGGAATGCTTTGTGTCAATGATGGGTCCCCACATATGCAGTAAAACAAGGATGGGTGTGTTGTGTGCGTGTGTGCATGTGTGTATATCCACCTGTGCAGATGGCACCCTGCCGGCTGACTCACCTGCTGCCCTGCAGGGGGTAACTAGCTAGCAGCGCTGCTAAACCAAACAGCTAGTGAACTGTGAAACAACTGCAGTCAAAACATCAAGTCGATTAGACACTAATTACGTAAGCTGCCATATGGTGCTAACTGACCTGCATACACCCAAAAACAAAGAAATGTGTTTGTGTTTGTGTGTGCTGGTGGAAAAAAGGGGGGGGGGGGGGGGCTGTGCTGCCTTGACACTTCACTGCTAGTTATTAGCAGCAACAAACTGAATCCATTATATTGAACCAATTTTTGCAAGTCACATACAAACACACAGCACACGGACAAACACACAATGTGCCTTAAAGGAACACAGACAAGTTTCTGCACTGGTTCCGGGTGTAAACCTCAACTAAACCTTAAAGAAGCCACTTTATTAATACACAACAACTGTAAAATGTCATTTGTCTCCTCCAGTCCTCTCCTCTCCTCTACCCATCTCCTCTCACCTCCTTCCTCTACTCCCATCCCTTCTTCTTCTCCTCTCCTGTCAGAGCTGCATGTTTAGTAATGTGTAGACAAATAGTTAAAGAAAATCAGCCAGTAATCACTAGGTCTGAACACCGAACTCTCATAAACCATAGCCAAAAAAAAAAAAAGAAAATGAACAACTCTTGAATGTCTGCCTCCTCCTCTCCCCTCCTCTTCCTGTTTGCTTATCTTGTCCTCCTCTGTTTTCCTCCTCTCCTCCACTAAACACCCAAACTATGAATTTAAATAACTTTTGATGACGCTTAAACATAAGAATGATGCTGCTGGCATCAAGACAAACTTACCAATCACAGCATCTCACACCTGTAGGTGTTGGAAACCAATCTTTCCATTCACCCCCCTCATGTTTATTTTCTTCGCCAAGGATTTTGTAACCATTGTGTACATAATCCTCCAAACACACTCACAAACATCTGCCCCACCTCTGAGAGCCGGAGTGTGTTCACCTTAAATCGTTTTTCACCATTAATTTTATTCGGCAGTGGTTTAATATTTAAGTACTTTAATCACAGAAGAATATCATAGGTGACACTTCAACTATTCAATTTCAACTACTACTATTGTCACTCCATATTCTATCCGACAGAAATAGTCCTGAAAAGTCAATATAAGACTGGTATTGTCCTTTACAGTTAGTTTTACGATACAAAAACCTAAATGAAATCTACATTACATTTCAGGCTTTGTTTAAGGGTTTTATGATTTTGTGGATATCTGAATTTAAAATTATGACCAGTAACACTTGGATTGTAGATATCTGAAGTGGGTATTTTTTTTCCTAGTAAGTATTCTATTGTAGATGATATCAAAAATGTAACTGTGTAACCTAAAATTAAAATCCCAATATTCATGAATGGAAAAAGTGATGTTATTTGTCTTGGGAAGAATGAAATTGTGGACATCTGAAATTCAACAGCTACAGTCTGACAACAGAGCTGGTACGTTCACGTCCACTTTCTGGTGCCCACTAGTAAATTTCCTCTTAATTTCTGCAAAAGAATTTTCCAAACATCAATTGCACCAATTCTCTATGCCATGGAAGACATTATTCAAATCGCTTCTGAACAATAAAAATCATTGTGTGCATATTGTAGTATCAGAGAAAAGATACAGAAGATACAGAATATTTTTTATTTTGTTTTTTTATTAAAAAAAAGTGAGGGAAGAATGAAATAAATATTGGCACCTTGCAATATATATACAATATAATTTTATTTTATATATATATATATATATATACACACACACATATATGCTGTCATAAGCCCAAACAGACAAGTCTCTCTCTCTCTCTCTCTCTCTCTCTCTCTCACACACACACACACACACACACACACACACGCACACACAGTGACAAACACAGATATAGGCATGTTTCTACAAACACACCACTATCTACCCTGACTGACAATATACAGCACACAGCAGCCCTCCTCCACAGACACACACATTCTCCCTGCCTTAAAGCTACAGGCTATGTACAAAGTAAAGGCAGGACAGGAAAGAGAGAAAGACACACGCACTGTCACGCGCATACGCACACACGCACACACACACTATGCCTTTCTCCTTCCTCCTTCTCAGTCCATCTGCTTCATGTTTGCATTTCATGCATGCCGGCATTTTTTTGAAGTGGCAATACTTTGATGCAGACTGAGGGATACATTATCATTATTTCAATTTCCATGCTGAGGTGTTTTGTGTGTTCGTGTGAGTGTGTGTGAGAGAGAGCGAGAGGCACAGATAGGAAGACAGAGAGGAGTACCAATATGCTTTGTGGCGATGCTGTCTTCATAGTCCTGTGCTTGTGTGAAAATAAGACATTGAAGGAGAGAGGCAGAAAACAAAGAGAGTTGGGGGGGTGGAGGAAGGGAGATAGAGAAGAGGACCAGCATGCAGAGAAGGGAAGAAGAAGAACAGGAGGACAGAGATAGGTGAGCAGAGAAAGAGGCATGAGAGAGATAAAGGCAGCAGCAGAGAGTGCACTGCATTTTGACATGGCCGTCTAAAGCGTAAGCCTCTCCTGCAGCTATATGCTTTGTACTGGGCTCCTCCACCTCTATCTCTCCCTCTATTTCACACTCTCTCTATCCACACCCCTCTAGAGCTATGGTTGTGGCTCTGTTCCAGGGCAAGAACATGTCAGCTCTACATAATTTGTGTAAAAGATTACAATGTGAATCACCATAGATTCGTATTTTCCACTTCCTGTGACGATAGCTCCCCGGCCCACTGCAAATGATGTTGAGAATCTTTGGTTTTAAAACAGTATGCTGTTCATTTTGATAACTGACACTGAGCTGCTGCTTGATTTTCTACGAAAACAACTGATACTAGTGATATAAGTGAAATAAGCATTGGGTTTTAACCCTAAACATAACCCCTAGCCATGAGGTCTGATATAACAGGTCTGGTGTCTAGCAGTAACGGTATCTAACAATACTTGGAATTGTAGTATTGTTATAATTATTAGAATAATGATTATTATTATTATTATTATTGGTGTTAAAAGTGTCTAGATCTCAGAAACCCTAACACCTAAAGACACCAAACTCAGATACATTCAAAAACTTAGCCACTACTCAGGCAACAAAATACACATCAGTCCAAAGCACATGACTGTCACATCAGAGAGTGGGGTTTGAATCCACAGTCTCTGTGTGTGGTCAAGATAAGAGAAAGATGGTGGTTTTGGTTTTGTTGTGTCTGAAATCACTTGAATCTTTTTTTGTATAAAACCAGACCTGCTGTGAAAATCCAAACATGAACATTAAAAAAGTTTTATTATGATATAATCACTAAAAGTGGACACTGCACTGTAAGATCAGATGTTTTGTGAGAAAACAAATACATAGCCATTGATGATTTCGCTGATATGTTCAGGATCAATCTACTTGTCTAAATAAAACACATAAAATAACAACATATCCTTATTGTGTTTATAGAAAATATGATCAGGTCACAGATTAGATGTTGCAGTTTAGTTGTAAAGAAACAGAATTTCTAGGAGAAAGTGTTGTTTTGGGTTTTTTTTTTATGTGACCACTGGAGGGTGCCAAAATCATTATCTTCAAATGATACAAACAGCACCTTTAAAACTATTTTCTATCCAAACCTAAAATCACCCTTACATTTCTGTTTTACACCGAGTCTCTTTCTATTTTAAGTGGAACCTTTTAATGAAATTCTTACTTTTATTTTATTTAGTTTTTAAATGTTATTTCACTTTCAGTTTCAAAACAGCTGAATATTTGATATGTAACTGCTTCATCCACTTCAGTCCACTTCATGGATTTGTCAATATAGGCTCATACATTCTCTCACTTTCCCTATGAATATTTTGATTCTCTTGTCCAGCCTTTTAAAAAAACATGCAAGTACATAGATAGATTGAAAATGTATTCCAGAGTGACTTCTCTGTTGATAGCATTGTTGATGAATGCCGTCCTGTACCACACTAAGGTCTATCACAGTGTATTTTTCGGCGTTCTCAGATGGGTGACGCTGTAGCATTCCAATCTCCTGTTTGAACAACACAGAAAACACAACCTGAAAAATGAAATGTGAAAAGCTCGTCCACATGTCAAGTTTGTGATTAAAATTCCACCCGTGGATGTGGAATATACACTGTGAAATGTTTTTTTTTTGTTTGTTTGTTTTTTTTTTTTTAATCAAACAGTTTATGTTACATTTCTATTTTAAGTTCCAGTTACATTTTAAGTTACAAAAGCCTTCTTCTTCCACATAAGAACCTGCGGTCCTTCTGCTGGGACACTGAGCTCTCTGGCTTTCTCAGAGTATTTACTCTGAGAGGCTGCACTTTATATTTCAGTTCATAGCTGATGTGGTCCTTTTTAGCTATTATCTTCAATATAAGGTACTTCGTATGAAGAGTTTTTATAACACAGGATTTTCATTGCATGATTCACCTTGGCACAAAACACACAACCCCTCACCAGTGATCATTGAAGCTCACATGTTTTAAATGTCTACACAAAACCAAAAGAAGCTGCAAAAATTTAGAAATTAGAGGTATGTAAATATATGTTTAGGAGACAGGGTTACATTCTCAGACTTTATTTGAACGATGGACACATGGTCCATGTAATCGTCCCTCAACAGCTGCATCAGCTGTGGACACTTTGTAAATGCATCGAGTGATGAGACCATTTGACTGAGTATCAGCAAGTGAGATGAACTCACCAACAAACAACATGCAGTGTTATCTTTGCAGTTTAAAGGTGGTCACACTCTGAGATAACAACAGCAAGAAAAAAATGTAAGAAATGAATGTGTACTTTGATACTTACTTTTATACCGCTTATCATGATTAAAACTATGTACAAATGTCATTCTAAACTGAGTTTAGAAGAGTTTAGCATCCACTACAGTTGTGGGCAGGGGTTTGTTATTTACCCTGCATGCTTGGATTCATTAGAAGGAGCCAGGATGAACCCCACGCTCCTCCAGCTCTGTCTTACCAGGGTGGAAGTTAATGACAGCCATAAAACACCACAACGCTCAGTCTTACATTACTCCCCTCTGGGTCACATTCATCCATATAGAATTCATTAAAGTAAATATGATCTGATCAAGTGTGTGTGTGTGTGTGTGTGTGTGTGTGTCAGAGAGAGAGAGAGAGATCATGCAGGGTCCTCATGTCCAAGAGTCCAAAAAAATAAATTCAGGGACTGACCGAAACCCTGTCTTTTTACCCCCAATCTACATCCTCCTCACGTCTCCTTCCACAAATTTCAGTGATACACACAGACTGTCAAACAGTCTTTGAGCGCAGAAACTCGTAATTTCCAAGGAAATGAGAGGACCCTTTGCTTCAGTGGGTAGATTTGAACAAAAGGTGGTGGAGACTGGCCCCCCACAAGCCAGCATGCTGCATTGTTTATGTGCAGTTTTAAACCCACTTGCGATCTTGAAGGAGACCATCAGGGCTGAGACATCAGAGATTAAAAGGCACAAGAACGGTCGTAGCGAAGGTAAAACAGATCCAGCACCAGTGCTTTTCACTTCCCTCTACTTCCTTAATTCATTTTCTCTCTTTCAGCCTTGCAAGTTACTATCCATTAACATGTTTATGTTTTCGACTCTTAGACATCATCGCTTTGACAAAATTACAGGTTAATAAATGCTAGAAAAATATTAAAATGATCATGTATACAACAGAAATACCACAACATTACACAAAAAACAAGAGGCAAAACATAACTGATGACATCTGGCAATATATTGTTCATAAAACTGTTCACAACTTTCAACTAAATAAACAGTATTTATTTAATTTGAAATATAATCAAAGGAATCATGAATCCTACGGAATCAGAAGATTACAATCATAAGGAAGCAACAAGGTCACTGTGACTGAATATTCCTTTAAATCTTTCCAGAAACTACAGTGACAGTTGGAGAATACAGCTGTTAAAAATAGGTGTATTATACACTGCATGTATTTCTTACAAAGCATCTAGCAATAATTAGTATCAGTGAATCGGCCAGTTCCTTCATTTATTTCACCAGGATAATAAACTCAGTATCATCACTGCTCTCCAGGGAGTCTTTCAACAATTAAAAAAAACACTGGTAAAAGTCTGTGGAAGGTCGAGTGTACGACTGTCCAGATTTCACTTCACATAAGCAGACCTTTCACTTGGTCTCTGGGTTGCAGATGTAGAGCCCACCTCCTGAAAACCAGGTGCAGGGGTCAGTGTGTGCACAGTCAAAGAGCACAGCAGCATAGTTCTGCTTTAGCTCTGGTCATTATACCGTCAATACCTGAATTCAAGTCACGTCGGTTTTACGTGTACTCTACAGTCCAAAAACGTACACAGCATAAACCCTCCACAATACAATCACAATATGATAAATAAAGCACAAATCATTAAAAGAAAAAGTACAATTAAAACTATACGAGTAAATGGACCAAAAGAACCCAGAAGAATATAGGTCCAGTCCAGTAAAGTATTATTTAGCCCACTTAATCTGTGACTGCCAGAAACTAACTACAATACGTTTAGATTTTTATTTATGTTTGATTCCATGGTTATTCTCACAAAATCCACTGTGTCTGTTATGTGTTTCTGAATAATCCAAAAAGAGCAATTCCATAAACGTTAAAGTCATGTCTCTACAAAAAAATTTTTGGTTTTGGGTTGTTCTTTCTTTTTTTTTATTAATTGCACTTTGGATTGTAACACAATATACATTAAAATCATTTTATGCTTCACAGGTGCCTTTTCAGTCTGAAACACACACACACACACACACACACACACACACACACACACGATCATTCTTGCCACAGCCTCGGTGGAGAACCATTGCTACAAAATGACTTCTGAAGAAAAAGAAGGACACCCATAGGTGCTGCTGAGGTACTGCAAATGTTGTTCACTCACTCCATCAACATGACCATGCAGGTGGTGACCAAATCAGATAAATAAGACAAAGGACATGAGTTAGACACAAAAAATTATCTTTGTTTTAAGGCATCACTGAACTCACACATTACAAAGCATTTGATGAGTTCTTGTATGGGGGTTTTGAATGAATTGTACAACAACACAATCTCAGTTTTGCACTTTATGTTAAGTACAAATACCAAATACCAGGCATACAGCACACACTTCCACTCAAGATCTGCATTTCTTCTGGTGACTGACTGAAGCAGATTCACACACCCTCAGACACACACAGACACACACACACAGACACACACTGCCTTGACTGAGTGACAGATTGGCAGTGAGCGAGCAGGACAGTCTTCCTGTGTTTGCTTGCTCCTCTACATTAAACCATGTCAAACGTGCCCTTACAGTAATGACAAAGGACCTGTCTGTCCATATGTTTCAGCATGATAGCATGCAATGTAGTGCAGTAGGATGGCTATGTCTCTTGCTCTCACTTACACACACACACACACACACACACACACAGAGAGAGAGAGAGACACCTCAGAGGTAAACTCTTTGTCCAGCATTGCAAGCCAAAATGTTCCCCTATTATAACACAAGCCCAACTCGCCTGATTCCCCACCACATTATAAGTGTTAATTAATCCCAGCCAGACACAATGCATTTACAAATGGAGTCTGTGTGTAACATGGACTGCCAAATACAAGTAGATGCAGACTGAAATTCTGCTTCTGGGTCTTCTTTTCCATGGCTGGTGGGAGAGAATTATACAGCAACAATGCTGCTTCTGTGTTAATAATGTTCAACTTGTTTTGTGGGAAGCAGAGGTCACAGCCTTTGTTCGAATGCTGTACGCTAAGTGCTGCTACGTTCATGAACAGTGTCAGGTGTATAGGAGATGTACTCGCTCATTACCTGTTTGCACTCGTCACACAGTCAAGGAAATGACACGCAGGCTAAGTTACGAATCAGCAAGTCATTAATTTGAAATTCAAATCTACTTTCACACCATGTTTTGCTCATTTAAGACAAGTGTTGTGCCACAGCTCTAATACCCCGTAATAAAATGCAAACAGGACTGGTAATGTTTCTTTCAGCTTTCATTTGATGTAAGTGTAGATAAATTGTAAGATCAATGGTATAATTAAAATAAATATTAAAGGGAAAATTGTTTTTTTTTTTTTTTTCTTGTTATGATTTTAACAGCATGGATGCTAATTGCTGACTGATACAATGGTTTTACATGGATGCCTTCAACGTGTTGCTTGTGCTACTCGGTAGCTCGTCATCTGCAGCAGTAGCACAGTGATAGGCGCTTCATTTTAATTTAAGTGACTATTATTTTAATGAATTCTTTGCCATTAGTGAGTCATATTATAACACTGCACAGGCCTTAATACGACTCTGCAGGGTGCACAAGGTCACGTTTCTACCAAATCTCATTCTATATGAGTCATCATTTATATATTTACTGCTGAAGACAGCTACACTGGTCGTCTTTATTTGTATTTATTTTATACCATCAGTCCGACTGCTGAATTTATTTTCTCTAAAAACCAAAATCGGACAAAAAATCATAATATCAAAGTCAGCACAGTGTAGCTGTACTGAGACATTCTAAAGTCCGCACTGAAGCTCTGTGTCATTTTGTTTAGCATGGAAACTTTTTAAGCCCTGTCACTCTGAGGAAAGAAAAGAAGTGTTGTCAGCGGCTTGAAGGATGTGGGAGTTTATTGAGATGGAAAATGGCTGCTGGTTAGTGTCCTGGGCTAAGTAAATGATATAAAAGCCAATCCCAGTGTCTTAATGGCCTTCATTCTTCTCTGAGGGGGTGGAGGTAATTATAAAGTTCATTACTGTAATGAGATAGGCAGCGTTTGAGAGAGAGCCATCAGTAACTGGACCGAGACACAGCGATACAACTGTTGATCAAGTCACTGGAATAGGATGTGAATGAGGTTAGGACAAGTTCTGATGATGTCATTTGTTCCTGAAATACTTTTCCTGCTGACGTGATGAATGACCCTGATCTGACCGGTGGCAGTTTCAAATTTCTTTAGCTTTCTATGCATGATTTTGATCATCGGCGTCGTCATGGAATTCTTTATGTATAATGCACATCACAAACCAGCTGGCCAGACTGTGTCTAGCTTCTTATGTGTTACCTTTATGTCTTTACATGAAGAAGAAAGAAAGAAATTAGACACATATATTTTCAAAATCTTAAACTGTGAATAACCAGTTTTCTCATGATTCCCAGTGTGGCAAAACCTTTTTTTTTTTTTCCCCCCCCAATGTGTGCATTACTGCTCTCAGCTTCCTGTAATGCTTCTAGATCGGACAAAGGAATGTTAAAAAATATGTAAAATAATTACAGACACTTGAAAAAGATATATACAGTACCAGTAAAAAGTTTTTAAACAGCTCCATTTTTGCAGTTGCCACTGAAATTTTGCATCACATAATGTCTGAGTGTACTAAAAATAATGCATTTAAAATACATTTTAAAAAGTAATCAAAGCTTAAATCTTAAATTTATCTTTTTTTTTTTTTTACTCATTGAGCAGATAAACACACTTGCGACCTTCTGTCATTAATCAATTATTACTCTCAAAGTTCACCCCAAACCAGCTCAATAAAAAGTGAAAACAATGGGGCTGATCTAAAACATGTGACTGATAGTATGCATGTAACCATGAAAGGAGCTTAGCAGATCTAGAATTTTCATCACAGAAGTTGAGCATGCTGCAGACTGATCTACCCTCAGGGGAGTTACTGGAAAAGGTGGAAATTATGAGTCACTTTACTGGTTTAAATCATTTTGTTGAGCTAAGTTCAAAAATTCAGCGTCACTGTGAGCTCTGTTCACTTTTTTCCTAATTGCACTGCAGTGCATACATCAGTTTGGACAACCATCACCTTTCATAATGCAGCCATGTTACAGACATAACTGGAAATGTTGAGCTCCAGGAGTCACGTAAGAGGCCACATGACCACAGGTGATAACATAATCACATATTAGCTCTCATATTCAAAGAGGGTAGGCCCAGCAGTGCCAGCCAATGGCCTGAAAGCATCAGTCAGCATTGATTTCACCATTGCTGTGTAGCATTGGGACATTAATAATAATATTCATGCTGAATCCAACATCAGCTCACTCAGTCCTAAAACCAGCTTAAAGCTACACAACTGCAACACAACTGGGCTGGTGCAGAACAGCAGACCACGGTGAATTGTGGGATACATTTTGCTCTGAATACCAATACGAGGTGGGAATAAAGTGGTTAAATCTACTGAGCGCTGGACACACTCGCCTGCCACCTGCTGCCGTGTGAATGCACACGCGTACGTAAGTGCTCAGGACTGTAAGTGTGAGTTCAGGGAAATTCTGACTTCTTTACTGTAGCTCTCCACTATCTGTGATTAGTGAAACATCACATCTTTTAAAAATCCAACATCATTTAACTTGTCTGACTTCACCACTGATATTTACCACTTCACTGCAGCCGTTCGAGGACAACTTCCTGTTGGTAAACCCTGGAACACCCGACGTTTTACGAATTTCCTGGGAACACTCAAGCACGTCATTACTTTTCAAACTCATTCCATTTAATGAACTCGATTCAGCTGTTAACTAAACCACATTCACTTCCAGGACTAATGAAAAAAACTGTTCTTATGTTGATAAATTAAAACCAAAGTGGGGAAATTGCATGATGTGGAATCTGTAAAACTAACGGTTAGCTCAAAATCATTTCAGTCACAGGTCCATTGTTGTGCTTGGAGACAATTAACAAAGACATTTAGTCACTCAGCTGTGCAAACACTGTTAAACATTCACTGTAATGTTAGAAGCCAGTGTATTGGGCGACCCAGTGATTTATCCACCAGGGACAGACTTCACAAACATTTGGTGTTCACTGGGTGACCATGCTAACAGCCATGTCAAAAAACTTCATTATGTTTTCCCCATAAAAAAACAAAAAAATTAATTTAAAAAAGCCCTTAGTTGTGTCAATGCACACGTTCAGGTTAAGGTGTGTTCTCACTGTCAGCACTTATCAGCACCAATCGCAGCGTCACAATGCACCAGTGTCCAACCTTACCTCACATTTTTATTCTTTCAACAGCCATAAACGCCCTGTTTTATGAACAGTCTACTACCTTTGTGAACTGTGTCAAAGCTTTGAGCAAAGTTTTACTTTGAAGCTAAAGAAATAAAAAAAAAGAAAAAGAAACACTGCAGTAAGGAGATGGACTGAAGTGGCCCCGTCTCTCTCTCTCTCTCTCTACAAAAGAACATAAAGCTGAAATAATGGTTCATTTTGTCTGTGACTCAGCCAGTATAAAATATGCCTGATTTCCACTGTGATTTATGCCGGCTTCTGAAAGCTGATTTATCGAATAGGAGGGCTACATTTGTAATAAAGCAGAAGAAATTACTGCCTGGTGTTAATATTGAAGATTTGATTGAAACGGATACAGGGGCCGTTGAAAATTGGACAGTAAATCACTATGTTCCAGTCGGGCTTGCTACTCTGAGAGGCTTGCACAGATATTGACAGATAATGTTTTTTCTTTTTTTTTTTTTTGTTTTTGCTTTGATTGGTCATTACGGAAACCTTATTTTCATTAGCATTCTTATAACCGTGATAGTGTTTTGAACCAGCCAACGTGATTGCATATTAGTGTGTTTTTAGGACATGGGTGAGTAGGCACATATCACATGTCCAAACAGCCAGGGCCCATTAACAGAGTATTTATAATGGGAGAGGGTCTGCTTTGAGTTTAAGAGTTGAAAAGTTGCCAACAAGCCTCAACACTTGAAACATATCTACCACTGAGGATGTGGCGGTCATGTCTTTGGGTGATATTTTTGGAATTGAATTTGGGGATTTCAATCACACGAGGAGGAGTTACCATTCTACAAATACAGCGGGTGTTTTAAAGCAGCAGAGGGACATTTGGTGGAAATGTGCTTAATAAATTTCTGAGACAGTTCTGAGAGTTAGATCAGAAAACTGTTACCCCCTCACATCTGGACTGTAAATATGAAGTTACTGCCAGCAGCCAGCTAGCTTAGCTTATCTCTGTTCAAAGGTAACAAACTCTGACGTGTTATAGCTCATTTGTTATTAGTTCATACAGAAGGCAAACTGTAAAAAGGTCAAGTTGTGGTTTTATGATTTTTTTTTTTTTTGCAACACATACTCTAGCCTCCTGTAAATTCAAAGGTGCAACCAAAGGCAGATTTTGTTACCGTAGGACAGAGCCAGGCCTGAAGTAAAACAAGAAGGCTTTGGTGGGCAGCCACTGGACCACGGATGACAAAGAGTTTGCTTGAGAAAGTTGCCAAGGACCCAAAGACACAGAAGTCTCTGATGGACAACTACCGGAGGACAGGGCAGCTGGGCAGAATCACTCTGAAGGATGACCTGGAGGGTGGAGACAAAAAGTAGAACCGCTCTAGAGAACAGCAGCAGAAACCAGGAACCAGTAATCCAGGAGGGCCTTCAGTGAAGCGGAGAGCAGAGAGGCCCAGGAGCTGGGCAGCTGAGAAGACAGATGTCTTTGAGAGCCACACTTCCTTCTGAGGGCTCCAATACAAGGACACCCACCGGAAAATGGCGCTAGGGATTTCGAGGGGCAGGATCAAGTAGGAGGCAGGCCAACCAAGGGTTTGGATCAGGTAGGAGGTTAGCCAGCCCTGGGGCAGGCTCTTCATTTGAAGACTCAGTAGTCTTCCTTTTCATTAACACCCATCTTCACAGCAACAAAGCTATTTTAACTGCAAACCCTTTGCTCATGGGAACTCCTGCTTTCTAACACAGTGAATGAATGAAAATAAATTCTCTTCCTCAGTCAATGGGCAAGGTGAAGTAGAGGTTACATGAAAGTTAACACCACTTCTATGAGAACATATGTCACCCACTATTATCTGTATTATATAATCAATGAGAGACTGTAGACACAGCTACTGTGGTACATAGAACACAATATACTGGAGTATATACCCCGCTCATTTTTTTTTTTTTTTGTCATACTTGGCTGCACTGTTTTTGCAAAAACCATCTTGGGAATTATTGTTAACTGTGTTTTCCAGCAGTAGCAGTTAGCTACACTGTCCCTTCTTCTGCAGGAGAGAGTTGTTAGAGAGACAGAGGTTTAAGAGTGTCCTGTTTTCATGCAAAATACTACAGTACACATGCATTGTGTTTGCATGTGTGCATTACATTGTGTATGCTCTCACAGCCTTCTTAGTGGCTGTAGAAAACAAAAAAACACCACCATTTACATTATGCTTGTTTATAACTGATTACATTTTACACATCCAAACAACCCTCTTCATTGTGTATCTGTAATATGCACGCACCCTCCACGTACTGCAACTGCAGATTCATATTTACCGTGTCAATAAACCCTTTACAATAGATTTTAATTGTCTGACGGAGATAGAAGGGAAGGAGGGGAGAGCAGAGAGAGCTTTTTGCTGTGGCATGGAGACTGTTAATTGCCCATGACTCTGACTGTGTCCTCCCTTTAGTTGACTCGCCCGACACTGGCCAATCAATACTCAGAGTTGGCTGATTATAGAGGAAACACCCCTCCTTTTACAGAGGTCTGTGCTTCATCCTGACCAACAGCTTCAGTCAGGATCAGCTGTCTGCATCTGTCAGTCTGCATAAGGGCACTCAAAGGAATTATTATTATTATTATATGGATTTATGAGCATGACTGCAAGAAAAATACACAGGGCTTTTTATTGCTTTAATGCCAGTGCAAATTCTAATAGTATGAACAGTCATAAATGCATTTTAATGTATTTAATGTGATACTGTAATGTATCAGCAAGCACTATGTGTTCAGACAATGGTCATGAGGAATCATGGGTGCATGATAGTTCATCAGCACCATAGATGCTGCAGTTTCAGGAGAAAATTCAGGGTTAATATCAGACGTTAGCCATCAGTGTGAGTTGAAATATTAAAAATAAAATGTTGAGACAAAGTTTGGAGGACCCTTTTTCTTGCTTCCCCTGACCTCCTTTAAAATTACCTAAGATTCTTCCCTTCCTGCCTTCAGCAATTTAAGCACTTCAAGTGAGAAAAAAATTACCTTTAGGAAGCACATTTCCTTTATTTTTGCAGTTTCCCCCCCAAAAAAGATGCACTCCAATTTCCTCCCATTGTCAAATCAAATATACTTTGTCAATCCAGATGAGTCACAGACAGATTCTGCCATGACTGCTGTGTTCATCAGGCAGAGATCTCTGGGTTCAACTCTACAACACGTACAGTTGGAACCAGAATTAAGAAACATCTGAGAATTGAAAGGGGAAGCATGAAATAAAGTTATAATAAGAGGAGAAACAGTAACTATCTTTAACTACATTTTTTGATATATAATTTATGTGTTAAATATAAATTATATTGGGAATAAAAGTCCGTTTCACACCTGTAGTTTGGTTCACTGGTCATTGTCGTTGTTCAGTTGTGGTTCAGTTTGTGTTCATGTTTAACCAAGCTTGTGGAAATGGAAATCCTACGACGGCAAAATGATTCTACTAGCCTATAACAACATGTACGCTCTTTATTGCTTTTCACCTCACTGTAAAGCAGCACGGGTTACCATGGTGATCTATCTCAGTTAAAAGTGAGCCAGCTTCCTGATAAAACAAAACCAGGGTTAAGCCCAGAGTTGGCTGGATAGCCCACTAATATCACTTTGTAATACGGGCCCCTGGGCCATGTGAGTATGTGTCCTCTGGTGTTCACAAAGAATAGGAGATAGTCACTGTGTGGTCCATACTGCTCAGCTAACACACCTGTTTTTAATTGCTTTTCACTTTCTGATTATTCAGAGAAAATCCCTGGTATGCATACATGTAACCATAGTTACAAGATGATACTACTTGAATATATAGATCACTTGCTTGACAGGTTTAATCGTGGTTCAACTTTTGAATTCAAAAATTTGGTTGAATTCAAAAAGTCTGAGGTTGGTTGTTTTGCTTCCACAGCACAAACAAACTGCACCATATTCTGCATAGAAACAGCCCAAACAACCAAGCCATATGAATTACACACACTGATCCCACTATAAGTAACACTTTGTAGTATTGCAAAAAGAGACATCTTTTCTTCCTATTGGCACCTGATCATTATCAATCACACAGTCTAGTTGCAGTCTCAGTTGTTCATGTGCTCAAGAAGATTCCAAAAAAAAAAAACAACACTGAATTCAAAAAGGTGCAGTATGACTTTCCGTAGGCCTCTGTAGCTGTTTAATGAATGAGCTGCCCATCAGTTCATATGAGCTCCTGTCTACTCATCTTGGTTCATTTGTACAAACTCAGCGTGAACATGAACCGGACCAGAACTGAATACATACAATTAATTCTCCATATTTATTATATATATTTTTCAACTACAACTTCAGTTTTTTTCCATCACACCTGTATTTGAACATTTTGGTTCATTTCTTCTAAGAAACTGGAAAAACTGTCATAATTTTTAATAATGGAATTTTGTTGAGACAGCATGGTTTCGGTCCAGTAGCTAGAATTTTGAAAGCTCGAGATTACACGAGGCATCTTCATGTTTTTGAACAGTCCCTCCTTCTTTAATGCCCCCCTTCCTCCCTAAAAGCATTTTTGTTTGAACAAGAAACGCATTCAGTGGCAGAAGCAATCGTCCTCACTGAAATGGCTTTTTCAGCAGTTATTCTGTGTACTGTGGGGCCTCAATTGGAAAACACTCACTCCACTTGTAGGTGTGTATACATTCAGTGTGTACATACACTCCTTGCATACATTGCATATTTGCCTTGCATATGTTCAGAACCACTTCGTGCATGTATGGCATCTCCATCTGCAGTCTCAGATAATATATAAAAAAAAAATATTGCATGTATCTCTCTGCCTGTCCCTGTCATTTGCATAAAGGAAATTTAACAATGAGGTGACCACATTTTATAAAACATTTTTATGTGAATATAGTTTGTATGGCTTTCTACAGTGCCTATGTATGTAAGAATGCACATTCTGCATCTTTGTTTTTCATTTTTGTCTTTCCCTATATGTCTACTTTGTACCTCTCTACATCACACATACACGTATACATACATCACACTTCTCAGTCAGGATTAATCTTACAGTTATGTAAATGTTGCAAATTAAATAAAATTTTTTCTTGTTATTTTATTTATTTATTTTCACCATTCTGCCTCAAAGAAGGCTCACGACTGTCATGATTATGTACGACATAGGTTCAGGTTTGCCACAAACACATGCACTTTTTTATCCACCCCCCCCCCAGACTTCAGGCTCAGTTTGTGACAAGAACAGCCTCTTTTGTCAACTTAAGAAGGTACCACAAGGCAGGAGGACTGCAAGACAGGCAGCACGAGTGTGAGGCTGAAGAAAGACTCACTGTTCACACACACACACAGGCACTCCTAGTGTGTGTGTGTATTTTCCGCATGGCAAAGGCTAGGGTTCCAAACTGTAAGAGGATTAGTGACTTGAAAAAGGTAGCCGTCATTTAATTGAAGGCTTACCAGCAGCCAGAAAAAGGCTAGCAGTCAAAGTGAAGGTATAACCCAGCCCAGAACATCCTGTTGAGACCACATTTGCCAACGTCCATGTGTTTCCGTACGCCTGCCTTGCCTGCCTTCTTCTCAACCTCAGAGGCACGCATCATGTTTTATCACTGAGCTTCAGCTTCTTAAAGACGTTTACACATTTTGCAATTTTTAATCTCTTCAGCTCGCTAAGAAAGGTGCCTTCAACTCATATTATTAAAACGCTGTGATCTTTGGAAACTGCTCAGGCCCTGAATCCCTCTTCCCTTTGCCTGGGAGGAAGCTGGGGCCATGTCGAGAGTTTATGATACGTGAGGAGCTGTATCTGTGTGTGTGTTCTGTGGAACATTTTCACTGGCATTGTCATTATTCAATACAAGCACAGGCAAGCAGTAGGACCAGTCATCACAGCCTGGACTTCATCCAGGACTGGACAGTGACTGGACTTGACACTGGACCATCAGGTGAACTTGGTGTGTGGGTCTGGTGTGGACCATGAGCCCAGCAAACCTCAGAATTTTTTTTTTTTTTTTGCCACCCTCTTGGACTAACTTAAATCTGGATTTTCTCAATTAATGGTAAATATGAATAGATTCATCAGGACTACCACCAGTATACAAATACTATCACTGCTATTACTATGAAAATATTGTACAATAATACAACATGGAGAAAAGAAGAAACATTCATAGTGATGGTGCCATAAACTGTACATTATGACATATTTTGGTCTCTGCAAACCGTATTCATAGAATCATTTCTTAGTTGAAAACGTACTCTGCACATTTGTGGGCTAACATTAGTCGTATGAACTTTATGAGGCAACGGTTTGTCAGGCCTCTGTGTTTGTCAGATGAGAGCTGAAATCCTATTAAATATCCGTAAGTCCTATAGTTATTTATTTTGTGTTTTACAGTAAGAGATCCTGGCTGCCTCCACCATGGAGAGAAAAGTGGATTATGTGTTGAGTCACTCATTTTCTCCCTCCTTCGTGTTTATTCCTAACAAATTAATCAAAACACGGGCGGGTAGGAGTTAGCTCTCGCTCTCGCTCATACAAATGAACAGAATCTTTTGGGCAGGGATGTACAGTATGTAAGTGTGATGAGACTTAGTCTCACGTTCTGTTTGGAACATAGACCTTAAAATGTATCAGAATACATTCACACTTTAAATCAGAACTCGATATCTCTGTGCTGCAGCGTTGTAAGCTCTTCTACCTATTTTTGGTTGTAGCAAACACAGGAAGCATCAAACATAATGACTGGAGGATGTGTAAGACTCTCAGTATAACAGATTCAGGATGGATCTCATTTTTTTATATTCCTAATGTTAATAAAGTTATATGTGTTTCAGTATGTGTCGCTTTATGCTCCATCATAAACTGCATTTATCCCTGTTACCAAATTACAGCCTAAGCTGCCCCATGTTTTCAGTAAAGTCCTCTAACATAGAGCAAACCATTTCAAAATAAATGTTGCTTTTTGAAAATGCTGTAAGATTGGCAGATGCCAAATACGTCAGTTATCATGATGTTTTTATATTTTAAACGATGCAAAGTGGCCTGATTAGAAGAATTTCAGAGATTCTTTCTGTGAAGAATCAAAAGTTCAGTTCAGCAGGGTTTACTGGTGTTACCCTGAAAGTGAAGGATTCATTTGGTGTAATGACATCACTAAATGGTAACCATTTACATACAATGACAATTTAATAGAATCCTCAATGAACTCTTTAATGGAATAATTAGCTGTTTTAAATAATCCATGCAGGAAGGCAGGTAGGTTCCAGTGGAGTATAGCAGGAATCAGAGGCTGAATGGCCAACAAACAGGGACAAAGGGGACAGGGATCAGGGACGAACAACTTAGCACAGTGGAACCTCTATGAATAGAGAGACTGAAGGCAGAACCCATCTAGAGGCCAAGCAGGATGTTAGGGTTCAGAGCAGGATGCAGGACTTGCAGAAGACTGGAGAGCTGAGCAGGCGCCCTGTAGCATTACTCATGGATGGCAAAACAAAATATGGATGTCCTTCAGTGGACCCAAAGAAGACTGAAGACATCACTGTGAACTTCAGAAAGACCAGAGGAACCCATCTCTATCACTGGGACAGAGGTTGAGCATGTCTCCAGCTACAAGTTTCTGGATGTCCACACCTCTAAAAACCTCTCTTGGAGCCTAAACACTTCAACCCTGGTCAAGAAGGCTCACCAGCATCTCTTCTTCTTGTGGAGATTCAAGAAGGTCAGTCTGTCTACTCAGAGTCTGGTAAAGTTCCACCACTGCGCCATGAAGAGCATTTTTATAAGTCAGTGTGGTATGGGAACTGCTCTCCCAAAGCATCATCAGTATTCCGCTCCCCATCACTGAGGCTGTTCAGAGACACCTCTCACCCCGGAGACAGACTGTTTGTCCTCCTCCATTCTGGATTGTGCTACAAGACCTTCTACTCCAGGATCGGCAGGTTCAGGAACAGCTCCCCCCACCAATCCAATCCTGGTCCAACAGGCAGCTCACACAGGTGGGATATGGAAACTCAAAGTCTGCACTGCACAGACATTGAGAATGGTCTTGTATCCATATCAGACCAATTCTTATTCAGAGCAGAGTATTTCTGTATGTCTTCAAACATGGCTGGAGGAGATCTTATACATTTATTTCATTCTGTTATATCTGATATGTTTTGAGTATCGATATGAATCTCTGTGTTATCAGTGCATCATGATTCAATGTAAGTGCCTTGAGAGTGAAGTACGTACAAGATACTACAGTGTTATCACACAGTCCCTATCGATCCAAACCTACATGCTCAAACAACAAACCGCACACACACAAACACACAGCCATACAAGCAATGTTTGGCTAAACCCTAGATCCAAATTGCTGGATGCAGTGGTATAACCCACAGCCGGGCTCTTCAGTAATGAAAATTACAGTGTAGCTGTCATTATTTAAGGCTCTACCAAATCACACAGCTCTGGCTGCTCTGCCAAAAGCACCTGGAAAGCTTGTTGAATACGAGCCCGCACAATTTCCAAACCCTGTAATTGGCACCATGATACCAGCGCTGTTTGCTATTGGTATTGATCACACACATATGATTGCTTTTGGGGGCAGATTCGGCCAATAGGATTGGATGTGGGCCTGCGACCTTTAACATCAGATCGTGACCTCTCATCACTTATATTCTGGAAGAACGGAGACAATGTTTTATTCATTCACATTCTGAGAGAGTGATTGAGATGGGCAGATGAATGCTATGATTTACTGCCATTAACTCTTAAACACAGACAATCTTGTGGGAGTTGGGTTTTCAGAGTGCTGTGTTTACAGCTGAGCAGATGGTGTGATTGCAGACGTATTCATGATGAAAATCAGGTGATGGCGTCTTGTTTTAAAAGAGGAGCTGTATCGAGTTTCAATACCAAAATGATAGAGGAATATCCTTGTCTGCCTCGGTGATAAAGATATTTATTACGTGAAAACAATGAATATTTTATAATGTGTGAAAGAGTTCACCACAAAATTAAATGAGTGTGAGGAATTTATTTGAATTCCTCCAGCAACTGTAAATATACATTTGCTGCAAGCAAATTTTAATATACTAATAATAATAATAATTATATAAG
>JBBMJY010000026.1:23984796-23997366 GCA_037833715.1 Toxotes lorentzi
AGGTTTGGACAAACAGTATCTATTTATATGTGACATTTAGTTTAATAACTGCTACAGTCTCTAGTTAACTACTACCAAATTACTTACAAAAACCTAGAAATATTTACTTTTTTACTATCATTTCTTATTAATTTCTTCGGGTTCAAAGAGAAATTAAAATTACTTAAAGGATGGAAAGACATTTCAGTGCAGAAACTTAGTGGCCGTGGGGTTGTGGGAGGAAAAAAGTTGCAAGTGGCAGACTATAATGACAGCAGAGAGAGATGTCGACATAGGTGAGGTGATTTAGATATTCTTCAGCCAAGATGATCATTGGATGATCAATAAGCCCCTGCAGAACCTGGTGAAATCATTGGACAAAAGTAGAGAGGTGGAGCCTCAGTGTGATGATGAGATAAGACTGGCTGACAGTTGCCTTCCTGCTTGAACCTGAGCTAAAAGCTTCATCAGGGCTGAGCCTTAGAGTGATGATGGCAGTCTATCCCTTGTCCAGCACTTTCATCTGGAGCAAATATATTTTACCATGAAATGTTGGTTGTTGATGGTCAAAAACATCAAAGCAGCTGTTCCTTCTCTCACAAATCATAAAAAGAGGATCTCAGTTTGACTGAGATCCTGGGAACTTTGTAAAACAAAGCTAACTTCAGATAAAGGTGTTTATTTTACCGGTGTCTCCCTCAGGTGACACAGAAGTGACGCCATCTGTCGCCAACATCAGTCGCAAATATCAAATGTGTTTTAAAAAACCTTAGAGAATGACTGGCAGCAGCTGGACCCGAAGACTCGAGATTAGAATCTTAACATATCACACACCATATGATTTTATCTGCTGGCTGTCTGACTGAAACACACCCAGTCCACTCAGTTTTCATGCCCAAATCATATTCAGCAATTTCAACTGCTGAATATGAGGTAAGTTTACCCATAGAGGTAAACTTACCTATTATTTCACTCAAAAAAAAACACAAATCAAGATGATTCCAACTTTTGAAGTTATTCTACACCTACTCATGATATATATTGTTCAGTATATTGTAGATAATTCATTTCTATAATGTCACTAATATCTGTATTTTCAGAGTCCATTGAATGAAAATGTTTGAGTGTTTCTGGTGCACAGCCTATGATGGAGGCTTTACAGTCTCCATCCATTCAATCAAGCCAGCCCATGGTCTCATAAAGCCACTGTATACTGTACAGCATTTTACTGTAGCTAATTAGCTCACAATGCATTCAGCATTAAGGGCTCCCTTAAGTACTATTCAAGCCCTTTTTCTCAGCCAATCTGAGTAGTAAGCCGAGTCATTAGCTCAGGCCTGTGTACCATTGGTTTAAAATGTAACAGTCGACGGGGGACCTCGTCAGTCTAATTCCACAGCATTATCAGAATTGTTTTCACAACACTGATCAGATTATAGCTCAGTGGGGGCCTCTTACAGCATGGTACACACAACTTAGTCCCCTGGGTGGATTTAATATTTAGTTGTTGAAGGCAAAATGGTGGAAGCCCACAGTCTCTGCCAAACTCATCCATACATTGGTCAAATACAGATAAGATTTCTTTGATCAAACAAATATAAAAATGATATCCAGGAATACAGAATAAAGCAGTCAGGCAGTCAGTTGGTCTGTTGATCCATCTGTCACTGTCTGTCCCTCCAGCCCTATCATCCAGACTAAGATGTTTGAACTAACTATTGGCTAAATCGCCAAGAAGTTTGCAGAGGATTTTGTCCCTAGACAATGAAGTGTGACCTCTGACCTTTCCAAAAGTGCAATCATCATGCCACAGTTCCATTTGCAAACAAGAAACATCAATAATCAGGAGTCACTGATTGCCGTAAAATTTACAAGACATATTCAGCTTTCCACCAGAGAAATGCATCGAGAAATTGTCGAATTGGCGCACAAATAATATATCACAACATTCTATTTAAGAGACAATGATATGAACTTTGCTGAGCACATTCATGCTTTTAAAGGAAAACTATAGTTTATTACAACTTGGGCGTATCTTCATTTTCCTGGCTTTTGGTTCTATAGGTCGTGACAACATTTTAGTCAAAGTAATACATGGGACTTCAGTAAGTTGTGACATTGTTAAAAATAGGTCCAAAGGTGAAAGAAACAGGGTCAGACTGGTTGGAAACAAGCCAACAGGGTGAAGATTTACATTAATGTCCTTGTACTAAGCATCAGCTAACAGGTAATAAGACTCTTATAAATCCTGATAAGATGCTTATAAACATTATTATGTGATTCCTAGGGTTTTGATGGTGTTTCTTAATCACTCTACACAGGCTGTATCCCAGCAACTACCCAGCAACAGTGACAGCCTCATTTTCATTAGTCAGACATTTACACATAAAGAATTTATGGGCCTTAATAAAACACTGCTCTTGCTTCAGATCCAGTGGCTGCTAAAAGCATAATTAACTTTAATTAGTGATTAGTTAACTGCTACAAAATACCTAATAAAGTACGTATTCAGTTTAATGAAGCAACAAAAAAATCTCAGGAAAGGTGTAACAGTGACATGATAGGTGAGTCAGTAAATATGTTTGCTATTATAAACAATTACAGGAAGTTGAGGCTTTTATTATTGTTTATAAGCTGTCTATGAACTGTTAATGAGTTTCTTATAAGAGCTTATGAACGTTGTATAATCTAAAAATAAACATATATGTTAACACTTATATAGCTTTATTAACACATAAAAATGTCAGTTAGCATCTTTTATGGTTTTATAAGGGCCCAGTAATGCTACCAGCAATTCCACGCTGCACAGGAAAGCAGTGACTACACCCACAGTACGTCCATACAGAAGGTCAAAGTTGAACCACCACGTCATTCTGTAAACTGTGATGGATGTTTACAGTGGACAGTTTGTGAAATCATTTTACTGTTCAACTTCCATTTTTTTCCCTTCCAACACCTAGTTTGGTTTACAGCCTACCTGACTGAATGACTCCTGCTTGTGTCTCTCTCACCATCTGACATCTATGTAGAAACACATAAGAAAATTAGACCTAATGTGCAATAAACTATAGTTTTCCTTTAAGAGGGAAATCTTTTTTTTTTATTTATTTTAACATTCCCATGACCTTTCCTCTTGCCACACCCTAAGAAGAGACTTTACATTTTTAGATTAACAAGTGGTAAACTCCTCTCCAGGTTCCGCATCTCAGAATCACCTCCAACCTTTTGATTTGTTCAAAAAGCTCATGATCAGACCTGAACTGCCGGTAGCAGCTCAGGTCTGGAGAACACAGACGTACACACAGGCAGGTTCAGAGAAGGAACTCTGATAAGTAAACGGAAGAAACTTACAGAGGAACAGGTGGACAAGCAGGCAGGTAGACAGGCAGGTACAGGCGACAGGTTACTAAACACAGGTTATAAGGCACATTGGAAAACACATGAGAACATGAACAGTGGAAGCACCAAGGAGCTGGTGAATGTGGCAGGTTTAAATAATGATTGGGGTGACAAGGAAACTGGGAAGAGGTGTGGGAGTGGGCAGGAAAGCTCAGGTGATTGCAAATAGGAAACAGGTTAGAACAAAGAAAAAAAAAACTCCCATCAAGAAATAAGCTACCATAACATTTCAGCCTCTATGAGCCAGTAGCAGGTTTTTTTAAATAGTGCTGGTTAAGAATCAACCAACAAGTCTCTGCTAATGATGTGTTCCAGTTTGAGATATATTGTAATATATCATTGTATTAACAGTATAAATTATCAACAAAACTTGGAAAGGGACAGAGTATTTAACAGAAACTGAAAATAAGCATATCATATGGGTGTCCTACTAAATGAATATTTTGCTTTTCACAGAATATAATTAGTGTTTGTTGATACTGGTGATTGTTTGGTTTTCGATCACTGCCTCCTGGAGGTCACAGTTTATTTATTTGACGTCATATTTAAGGAACATTAAATAATGTGTGACCTCTACTGACCTGTCAGCAGTGGGAGAGTGTTTTTTCTCCAAACAGGAGAATGGCCTTGAAAGTGAAAGCATTCTCAGCACCTGGGCCAAGTAATCATTAAGTCACCCGTATTGATCAACAGCGCTGTCAAGCCCCTGCAGATATATTAGGGTGATTGTGTGCTATGGGGCAGGAAAAATCTTATTCATTGCCCTTTTAAACTTTGCGTTGTGACAGCAGAAGTCTGGAGTGAACCCGCTGCCTTGACCTGGTCCAACACAAAAGACCAATGATGCTTTTTCCCCACATATTCTAACACTTCATTACTGAACAGAGCAGGCAGAGGATTAAAGGGGACTTGTGATGCCAACAAAATATGTATTTTATTTATAAAAACAACGGAGTGATATGGTCCAAAAACAGCAAAGATGTAACTTTTCTGTAGTTTGCTGCATGAGGAGCTTTCTGGCATCACAACAGAAAGTTATTATCATAACCTCATATGCCAAAATATGCTCAATGACAAAAGCTACTTTACTCTCTTAACAAAACTTTATCAGTGAGTAACAGAAAAATGTAACTGTAATGTTTTTTCATCAATTTTAGATTATTTTCGCTTTAGTCATGTTTTGTCAACCACATGCATTTTAGTATTAGTGAGTTTTTAGTGGACTGGACTCTGGACATAGTCGCCTGGTTAGCTCAGTTGGTAGAGCACTCAATCTCTCAGGGTCGTGGGTTTGAGCCCCACTTCGGGCCGCACCTCCTCCCATGGACCCACCCCTGTGGGAGGTGCTGTAGGACTTCGGTGCATTGTGGACTGGGGGCAGCCACCCCCGCAACCTGGGCCTGGACCCAGATAAGCGGCCGATGGTGACATGACTCTGGACATTTTAGTTTCATCTCAGTCAAAGAAAAGATGAACACAGTTTTCTCACATTCATATTCTAGTTTTGCAGCTAGCCAAATTAGCTGCATATCAAGTCATTGTATCCTGTCCATACAGTGACCCCGCCCCCATTGTCTTCTGATTGGCTGGTTCCACTGAACCAGTCACATCAGTTTTAGTGAACATAATGTCACACTTTATAGTTAGAGTTTACATATTTAAGTGAATTGTTAAATGATAAGTTAGATGACAGAGTAAGGCGAATTGTTGTTTAAATACTGGGTATTGGCCTGTCAGTGATGAGATGGAGGCCCCGCCCTTATAATAACTACATGAAAATATAAAATCTATAAAACTGCAGTGACATTGTATAGGCAACGCACATTTTATGGAGTCTCTCAGTTTGGCAGTTAGCTGAGTTTTACAAACTGACTCATCATTTTAAGGTAGTAAAACATCTCACAGTTTCCTTACAGCTGAACAGGTGTGGTGGGTCACCCTGAGCTGCCAACAGCGTTTCATTACTCTGAGTTACTGTATTTGTCATCCTAACTGTTTCTGAGGCTTTTCACCTGCTTCCATTGGCATTATAACAGACAAATGGACACACACTGCCACAACAAATTCCTGACTGCCAGGTTCAATCCTCAAACTGCTTTCTTCCACGACTCTTCAGTTTTTTTCCTGTATTCTAAGTCAACCCTGAATCTAAATCATCTCCTAATCTTCCAAAAAATTGATTTTATATTATTCAGTGACTCACCACACTTTCACACCATAGTCTGGGACTCGCCTCCTTTGTTACCAAAAGGTCATAGGGTTAAGGTTAAGGTTATGCAGTTAAGGTTAAGGTTGTAGGGTTGCAGACATGGCTGGCTGTGGCTCAGCAGGTAGAGCCACCAATGTCAGTGTTGATGGTTTGAGTCCAGGCTCCCCCTCTTCACATGTGGACATGTCCCAAAGCAAGAACCTGAACTACAAGTTGATCCCCATTGATGGGACAGGGCCTTTGTCCTGGTAGCTGACTGGTTCTCAGTGTGAGGGTGTGTGAATAGGGTGAATGATAGCACTATATGAATCTAGTGCTCAGCATTTGAGCCATCAGTAGCTGGGCCCGAAAAAACATATATATAATTAAAGAAACTTAAGAATATCAAATATTGATACTGGCCTCAAGACATTAGTCAAGTCCTAATTACTCATGTTACAGCTTTTTTTCTGACTGCACATTATTACACAAAAGAAGTTTAAGTTCTGCTTTACTAAAAATTGTGTAATCTTATGTTAAACTTGTCCTTTAAGTCTAATGAGTGCTGATAATAAAGTTTCATCCATAACGAGTGGACGTACAGATCCCTCTGTCAGTTTGGTTCAGCCCTCACTGTTTCCCTTGTTGTTCTTACACTCTGTGCCAGTGTTTATAATTACGTGGCAGTGATTGGCATAAATGGAGCCAGATCCTGCACATTTGTATATTTCAGTGGTTGTTAGTGTGATGGGACAAGGTGTGAAAGACAATCCCAGCCGGTTTGTTGTTGTAATTTAACACCTTCCCGGTGTTCTCACTCTGGTGATGAGGTTCAGCCTGGATTTGAAGGATGTGAGGATGTGTCTTAGACTTGTAAATTAGACTGCAAATATTCAGGGCCAGTGTTGCCATATTATTGAAAACCCAGATACTAGCTGTATTACATTCTGGGTTTCAGTAGAACACTGAAGTCTCCCCTGAGTGTAAATGCTACATCATAGGGATGGTTGAAATTCAGGGGGAAAAACACTCAATGAAACTGGATCACTTTTTAATTTACCAGAAAAATAAAAGTGAAACTAAAACACTGCAAAACATCAGAAAAGCCACTGTCATTGTGTCTGTGTTATCTGTCTGGATACAGAGCAGACAGATGTAAAATTCAGCTACAGTATAATAAAACTTAACTGGATAATAGAACAGGGTCTCCTCCTGCTATTTTATCACTTACATTACAGCATATAGCAAATTGCTTAACAAAGCAATATTACATTATAACAAAGAAGCCGAAAACCTGTATCCATGTCTTTTGATGATTCCTGTTACTGTGAATGATCACAAATAATGTATTATAACTTCATTTTTTTTTTATTCTTTGCTTTTGTTCGTGTTTTTATGTCTTGTTATTTATCTCCATGATGCTCACCTGTTTCTTCCTCTAACTAATCTCATTTTTAATCACTCCCAGTAGCAGCTTATAATACGTTCTTTGTACATAACATGACTTATTAAAGTGATTGAAGCTGATGCTTTATGACCTCAGCACTAACTGCAATGAAAAGACAAAGAAGTCATAGTGATATTAATATTCATTTCTGAGACCCTGTTCTTGCATTGATGTTACACTGTGTTACGTTCTTAAATCATAAGCTATCTGAAGGGGAAATCTGTGATCTGGCAAAGTGAAGGAACAGCCTTCATTTTGTCAGAATGTAATGCATCACATCAATGTCTTCATGATTTCCAGTTATAACTAATAAAAAAAACCATGTGGCCATGAAACGTCGCATTTGTGGAGCTCTGACTGATACAGTTTTAATTCATAAACATAAACTTGTAAAGTTTTTTTTCCCACCCTGAAGTGGAAGTCAGTGAGTGACAATGCAGTGCAACACAGTTGTAACAATATAAAATATGTCTTCATAGAGGAAGTTCTAATTATTGATAAATACTGAACATTAAATCTTAAATATGTCCTCATATTGGTTTACAACTACATTATGACACTTGTAATGAGATGTCATTCTGTCATTTTAACAGGTGAAAGCATCAGTCAGCAAAACAAGAAGCTGCTGTTTTATACACTAATGTTTGCTAAATGAGAGGGAGAGAGTTAAAGTTGGAGCTTATTGGGAGAATGCATCAGAAGTCAGAGTCACACAGGTACACACAGAAACATATCTACTCTCTCATTTTGACTCCCACATACAAGCAAAACACTTGGCTTAGAGGCTGAGGTGAAACAAAATACAACACATCTGTAGTGAAAGGATCTGACTGATGGGGTTTCTTTGAGCCAACAATTCAATGATCCTTTACTGTAAAATGTTTGCAATACATTACTGTAAATTACATCCTGATAATGATCTTTAGGACCAGGATCAGGACACCTGTAATAGCAACAAAGCTACAAGTGACTACCTGGATGAAGACACCAACTATTATATTAAGAAAGACCTTAAGTTTTGATTTATCTTTACTTTTCCCCCTTCATGAGTGTGGATCAGGTGGTGCAGCCCCAGAACACAACTAAATCAGGATTTTCACATCAGATCTTGCCCAGAAAAAGCCTGAACTCCATCTTTTATGAGTCAGTATTCTCCACCACACTCTCAAGCCTCCCCACCTCCGCCACCCTCGCTCTATATGAGCTGTTCTGTCCTCTCCAAGCTGCCTGCGCTGTCTTTCTAGTGTCTCCTTCAGACTGCTGCTTTGCATGCTCAGTGACAGCCGATCGATATTCCCCTCTCTGTGTCTGGTGAGTCCGGCGTCACCACTGAAATAACAACCATTCGGCCTGTTTGTACAGAGCAGTCTCTCAACTCATCCAGAGTCTCAGGAAACTTAATGCAAAACAATCATTTACAACAACACGGCTGGCGGAGACCACTGAGGTGGTGGAGATCATTCATATAAGAGAATAGATGTTTTGACTGGTATCTGCGTGGCCTTTAAATAACAAGAGAGGTGTGTTAAATGATTTAGATTGATAGGTTTGGCATGACATATTTTTATAGTACAAGAAAACGCTGCATATTGCAGCTGAGAAAGAGGCACACAGAGACCCCTCCAGGGACAGACGAGAGCCCGGCGGGATGGCTTCTGTGTTCCAGCACTTATTCTGATAATACAACAACATACTTCTGATAATGCAACCCAGATGCCAGAGCTCCACACGCAGGTGCTCAATGGGCTAGTGTTAATTGCTGCTAATTGGTGTAGCAACACATCAAGGCATATGTGGTCCGCGTATATTACAGTGAGAACAGAGGGGGATTGTCAAGTGTTTCAGTGGAAGGACCATAAGATGATCCGGGAGCTCTGTGTTCTGCCGTGATGGACAGAAGAGCAGACTGTCAACACCGCTCTTGATTTCTTACACTGAAAATGAGACATTTGTCGGATCAAACAGAACAATAGAGTTAGCTTTTACATGTGGCATATGTTTTCTTTTTAGCTGAATGAAATTGGTTTGTCTGTACGAGGGCAAAGTATTCAAATACAGTTCTTTATGCTCAAGGATTTTAGTGGTTAGATGTTGTTAAACACAGTATAGGACCACAACACAGATACATGCTATAATCACAGGTAATACACACAAATAACACAGATATATGGGAATAATAAATTCTATCCCACTACTGCTATAGAGCACTGAAACATGGCAATTATACTCATAAATATCCAATCAGGAATGAAACTAAGCATCAATTTTCCAAGAAAACATACCAAGGACTAAAACTAACAAAAGAAAGATACGCAAAATAGCAACAGAGTGAACAGTGTCAGTTTCTCAGCTCAACCACAAGAGGGTACAACAGCTTCCTGTCAGGTGTTAACGATGACACAGGTCCCATTAAAAAGGTTTTGAACATGCCACGTTCTCTCATGTTCCACAGAGGTTTATCAGGGTAGGAAATCCTTTGAAACAGCATATAGACCACCTCAGTTTGTGTAATCAAGATTATTGAGAATTAGCAATGATAATAGTTCGGGAAAGATGTTTAAATGAGTGAAATGAGCAAAAGAATAAAGGCTGTTTGTGCCTGTTGTCCGTCTCTTTCGTAGAACATCACTGAACAGGATGGTGGGTCAAAAGTGAACCAGTAAGCTGGTCTGTAACCAGTGGTGGATGTTTAAAATGGACATTCTGCCTTTGTCTTCTTCTTCAAAGGATTAGTGCATTTAGAAGTCTGTGACTTCTTTTTAGCTATAGCAAAAATATTGTGTAGCCTTATTCCAGCATTAGGTCCGTACAGGATCAGGTTTCATTCGTTTGGGTGGTTTGCTCACAGTCTTATTTTCAGGTACTTTTTGGCACCTGAGTTCCTCTACATCATCCAAAAATGTTATACAGTAACTGTTTGGTAAATAATTATCTCATCAAGGAGTCGGGAGTTTCCAGGACGCCCGTGTGAACTGCTTACGTGATCATTAGTGTGCTACACACATCCTGTGGGTTTTACAGCATTTTCAGAGGTTTGTGTGCAATTTCAAAAAGGAGACATGCAGCAGGTTGTGTACTCTTTGCTAGTTACAGGGCCAAATTATTAAAAGAATAATTCTAAAATGGTTTTCTCTCCATACTGTCCTGTGGCCTCCAGTGTGTATGACCATAGAGCAACAAAATAGATGCATCAAATCCTTCTGTTGTTGCAATGAATCTACAATAAGAAGCTGAAGATATTCACAGCGTGATACAGACTCCAAGGTTGAAAATCAGGATAAGATGGGCAGTGCTCAAGAAAGAGATCCAACTTCATACGAACTCTTTCGTTTGATCTTAATGATAGCCATTGTATTGGTGCCTTTCACAATTATTTCCGCTTCCTACAACTTGCTCCGGCTCGCCTGGCTGCAGGCCTGGGTGCCTGGCTGCAGCATTCAACTTCTTTAAAGAGCTTGAAGGGGTCTGAGAGACGGAGCAAAGCAACAGCAAGAGAGGAATAGAAGAGGAGAGGGTAGAGGAAGAGATAGAGGAGTGGGAGGAGGAGGGGAGCTGGACAAGATGAAAGAAACAGCTGTATACAAATGACAGGCCTCCATACCCCACCACCAACAGCACCAGTAACACCCGCCCACCCGCCCACCCCCCCACCTGCGGTGATGTTGCCCTGTGCGGTCATCGAACAGCTTCAAAGAGCCAGGCAGGCGAGACGAGGCAAGGCGAGCGGGCCGAATCCTCAAAGAGACAGCCTCCCTCTCCTCCTCCGCTAACACCATGGCCTCCGACACACAAGCACAATCTGCCTCATCCACGCCACACACCCTCCCCACCCCCCCGCTGCATTTAAAGAGTCGGGAGAAGAACTAGAGGAGGAGGAGGAGGGGAATGAAGTGACTTTATCACAGCCGTATACTCAGGAGAAGTGACAAGCTTAAGGTGAGACCAACATGTGTGCACAGTCTGTGTTTTTTCTCCTTTTATTTCTTACACATGCTAAACTGACGCTATAATCAATATGATACAGTTAGTTTGATTAAAATTTAACTACAGAATTGACTGACTTAGCTATCAGGGCATTTTTTTTGCATTTTCATTTACTACAAACAATTACTTAACAATTACAGCTTCTGTAATAAGTTTTAAGGCATGTTAGCAAACGGTTGCTGATTCAGACACTGGGCAAACAGAGCAGTATTAGCATTCAGCTGGAGCAGAGTTTGTATCCAACTGATGGATTTAAGTCCAATATTCACCCTTGTTTTTGTTTTAGTCTCCACCAGACTCCTGAGAAAAATATCAGGCTCCTTAGCTGCTAAACGCTCCACTTTGTTCACCAGCTGCTCTCTCACGTGGTCTGTCTGTGATTTGCTGCCTACCACAGCCACTACTACTGCTGCTGGAGTTTGCAGATCAAGATACACTGTTCACATTACACATTATCATTTCACCCACTGTTTCAGTACAAAGAAAGGATTGATCGTTACACACTTGCACAGTTGTAAATGCATCCTGATAATGACACACAGACGTGACGTTGACTGTGATGAATGACCTAACTCAATCAGGATTAAAGTCTCTACAAGTCGATGTTCATACTTAACAGCAAATGAAATAAAGCAAGTGGCTGCCTGAAGAGGAATGGAAAATAAAGTTAAGAATAAACGTCCAAACTTTGAAGCCAGCATGCTTGTAGGAAATTTGAACATCTACCTATGACAACTGAGCAAACTCAAACTGCCGCACACACACACCACAGACAACAAAACAAACAAAAACCTGCATAGAACGCAGTGGATGGATATAAGTCCAAAACTGTCAGTATCAGTCTTTCAAAGACGCCTATAAATGCAGAGTTGGTGTGATGTGTGACAGACAAGGAAAGAGACTGATGAGGAGCAAATGCCAATTTGGCTGTGAAGCAGACCAACGTGAATCCCCCCTCGTCTCCCCTCTACCATACCTAACTATCTTGATCAGGAATGACAGTGCTTGGGCGCAGGCCAGGGCTTTTCAGCACAACACATGATGGATATGGACATGCCTTTCCAAAGAGAAACACGGGAGGGTAATCAATGAAAGTCATATTGTTGTTGGGTTTTTTTTTTCTTTTTTTCTTTTTAGATTTCCAGGACGTCATTGACGGTCCCATCTGATTTTTCTTTTTCCTCCTCAGTCTGGATGATGGAGGAGGAGGTATTTTGATCTGAGGGTGTCATGAAGAAGAGAAGCTAGCCAGATGAGCTCATGCCACCATCTTCAAACACACGCACACACACATATATACTGTACACATGCATGCACACGAACACCGAGCCCTCACTCACTCGGTCCCACCCTTTATTGGCCTGGGCTGGTAAATAAGTCCGGGTGTGTGAGAATCTCATTACCGCAACACAAAGCAGAATTTCCTCTGAGGATTGCTGTGTGTGTGTATGCTTGTGTGTCTGTGAGAGAGAGAAAGCGAGAGAGCAAGAGAAAGAGTGAGACAGTGCTTGTGTATGCAAAAGTGAAATAGAGCGAAAGTGTGCATGTGCAGCCAGGGCTATCTCACAGTGTA
>JBBMJY010000026.1:23997376-24085070 GCA_037833715.1 Toxotes lorentzi
TATATATATGTGTGTGTGTGTGTGTGTGTGTTAGGCAAGCTCAATCAGCAGCAGGCTGATGGGGAGGGAGAGTGAGGCAGCTGGGGCCTCCAGCCCAGGCCTCCAATTTCCCTCCCAGTCCAGCCACTGGAGTGTGTAATTACTATGGGGCCGGCCTGGGGGCTGGCATGGAAGTGCAAACACACACACACACACACAATCCCTCAGTATCCATCCTACCGCAGCCACTACCAACCCCCAAGTCACACACCTCCCACTAATAGCCCCCACACAACCATGATCTCCACACTCAGACACATACATACACACTCACGCACACACAGTTAAGAAATATGTCAGCCTCCCTCCCTTGGCCTGTAGTTTATCCTGATGCCCCATGTTGCCCTGGGGTGGCTGAGCATCTATGATCCGCGACTGAGAGCACACTATGAAATCCCTCTCAGCTCTCACTTCACAGACACACTGGAAAGCATCCACTTCTCCGACATGACAAAAAGTATAGATTTCGTATTGATCGACGCTGTATTTCTTCTCGTGATTTGCTGCCAAGTCAGTTGTGTTTGCTGTAGCATTAAAAAAGGTGCTTTTGTAGATTTTTTTAAAATATGAAACTCCAGTGGAGAAGAGTTTTTTATTTTTTTATTTCCTTGACCCTATTTACACATGGCACTAACATGTGACCTGCATGTGGATATCCTGCCTGGATCAGAGAAAGCATGTTAATGCAGGTGCACATGTATGCAGAATGCATGGGAATATGATCGAATTGACCAGATCACATCCAGAGGTGGTCAGACTCACACTGTGATCCAATCTCAGTAAGGTGTAAATGGGATCTGTGCAGCGTGACCACATTCTTAAGAAAATTAAAATAAAATAAAATCTACCACACAAGATGAACTCTGCCTCCACCTGTGGCAATGTGCAGGCACAATGGAGATAATGTGAATGATAATTAATACCAAGTCTAAATGCAAAGGCCTGTGGATGGGATGTTTGTATCCAGATCACATGTTAATATCAGGTTAAAACTGGGGTCCTAATCTGCACTAGGTGATTCATTCTGTCAGGATAAATCTGACCAAGTACAGAAACGAGAACTTGTGAATTATCCTGTTAAAAATACAGAAGTAGTGTCAAGCAAATGTGAAGCTGCTATAAACAGATTGAGTTCTATCTAATCTAAGTGTCCTTTGAACGCATGAGAGAAATATTTGATGTTGCATCATTGCCTGCCTCATTTTCCTGAAACACGCTGAGGGAAGTTATGGTAGAAAAAACATTGTCCTCCAGATGAGTAGGTTCTGTGGTAGCAGTGCAGTTCAGTGGTGCAGACACACTGCTGCCAGGTTAGAAGAAAACGGATCTTAGTGAACTCAGGGTGTCGAGCCTTAAGGGTCAGACAGTCAGCCCTCCTTGGCTTCTAATGGAGTCCACCAGGGGCCATCTTACGGTGTCTGGGGTTCCCAGAGGTTGCAGCTTCACCAGGAAGACGCAGCACATGGCTCCCCTCCTTCAGAGGTCTGGCCAGTTTTAGTGCCTATTGCATGAAGCTACAGTTCATGTATGTGGTAAGAGATTTACTCAGGTGTTCAATCCCAAGACAGATGGGAGGAAGGCCCACGCACATGCAGCAAATATGCAACAACTAACATTTTGCAATAATAACCTGTACTGTGGAAACTGTATCACCACACTAGTATAACACTGCAACACAACCAACAAGTACAAAAGCACCTGTACTAAGTGACAAAACAGGTAGTTTGTCATCGTCTTCCATTATAGAAAATCCCTCCATGCCAGCTGAGTGGTTCAGGTAAAGTTAGTTAAAAACACAACTAAAAGCTCTTTGTATGAGATTAGAGCCACAGTTTCCCTTGTCACAGCCACACACTCTGTTACACAGGTGAATGTAAGCATCAGCTGACCAATTCGTTCAATTATACTGGTAAATCAAGTGGATGTTTATTTACAAATGTTTTTTCTTTTTCCCTTTGAGGAAAGATAATCCACCGGACAAAAATTCAATAACATTTTAAAATGAAGGCATTTACGTGCATTGATGTCATATCATGTATTGTTTGTGTGTCTACACACACACACCAATGCAAAAAAGAAAGTGAGAATTTGTAGAACAGTATTAACTTGCTCCTATCTTTCTTCTGATAGCTGCTTCCAGTATCATTCTCTATGTACTACATGATCCATTCTTTAATGTGCAGAGATTTTGTAATGTCCAAAATCTCTGTAGTGTCAAGTATAAAACTGTTTACTGTGGATTCAATTATCACACAATGGACTGTGAAATGTGACACACACACACAACTGCGCAGTAGATACAGTCAATGACAGGATGAACACACACCAGCCTGATTTTATTCTACCACCGGGCCTTGTGAACACCTCATCTTTTCCCAGGCACATGCACCGAAACATCCTCCCTGCCATGATCATGATCAGCATCGCCATCATTCATCGTACAACCCGGGCTTACAATTTCCACAACAATTGCACAGTGTTTTCAGAATTCATCAGGGATGCAAAATAAACACAGAGGACTGTGCAGCCTTGTCTGTCTGAGTTATTCCTCTAGTTGCTAGTGTGAAGCTGCAGTTACTAAATCCGTGGGTGGGATGTTTGCACTTGTTTCAGCACACTCAAAACAACAGACGGACTTGAGAGAAGCTCCTTGATATAAGCACATTTTAATGGGACACACACTTACAACATGTGCCTGACGGTATCTAACAGAGACACTGTGTGGTTTTGTTCGTGTTTTAATGCCATTACCCCTTGTGTCTATCTTTGTGTGTGTGTGTGTGTGTGTTGTCGCCCTTGTCCTCCTCAGCGCAGCGGGAACACACACACACTCACCGGTGGGCGCTGGGACAGGCAGACAATTAAACAGGTCAGCGTGGGGTAACCTCGGCCAGCCTGCGGGGGGCGGTAGACGCGCAGCTGGAGGTAGCAGGACAGGCGAGAACAGCAACACCTCAGACGGACATGCTCTCTGTTTCACAGGCAGACACTGAGGGACAGTCACACACACACACACACACACTCACACTTGTACACCCACACATGCATCTAGCCAGCAGGAGAGAAAGATGATTAAGAAGTTAGAGAGTGGAGGATAAGGACCACTTCTGGACACTGACCTAAACTCTGATCCTCTGAAATCACACAAAGAGGCTGTTTCACACCTCTGAGCAAAAATGCAACAAAATATTCGCAAAGAAAAAAAACGTAAATTTAAAAGACAATAATTTCCCTTATTTTAGATATTTTCTCCAGGAGAGTTTATTCTTACTTCATTATTTCATAACCATGGAAACATAAAGGCCCTTGATGAAGGAGCTCTCTTTAAATATTCATAAATGTGCAAATAATCTTTGGAGTAACACAGTAAGGATATTTAAATATATTTAAATACATTTCATTGTAGTCCTCATTCTTCCTTTACTCTCTGCTGCTCTCTAACTCCTGAGGTTGAATGCAGAATATTTTTACACCTTTCCCTTTATCCTTTGCTCCACTGAGAGTGTGTCGTTTTCTGCTGCCGAGATGTTACAACAATTAAGAAAACAGGTGCCTCACAGTGTCCGAACAAACTTCAGCCGTGGCTCCTCTGTGATAGAAGCAGATTAAAGCCTTTCTCTGTGTTTGCGTGGTAACTGATTGCCAAGGCAATGCTATTCTTGTTTGCTGTTGCAGCCGAGGCGGAATTACCTCGATTTTGTACAAAATAGTCAATTAAATTAACTGTGAAAGGCTATTTATTTTAACCCGGGGATACTTTTTTTTTCTTCTCTTTTTCTCTCCTCTCATAGATGTTCTAAGTGTGGGGGGGGGAGACAGCAAAAGAAGAGAAATTGGCAGGAGAACAAAGAGGGAGGATTCAGCAGAGGTTTCAGAGCTGGAGTCATACTGCCATCAGATGGACAAAGGCCAGAACTGCAGCTTTATATCTGCAGTTTTATAACAGTTATGATAACTGCCCAGTTCAAATATTTTAAATTCTGGTTTTGTAGCTGTGACGCCAGGCTAAGACACCTGATACTAACGTGCAGGTCCTCCCTTCTGGACACATCATCCAGATAATGACACCTGATCATGGGGCAAAAATAGGTCCTTCTAATAATATGCAGCTGAATCAAGCGCTTCACAGATCAAGAGCAGCAAACTTCAGAGGAACAAAGACTGGAGCACACCAATTGATCTGTAGCCTTGATGGGTGAGACAGGCAAATGTTTTGATACTACCGTGTCCTTATCACAGTCAAACAGGACAAAGACATAAAGCATAAAGACTGATCAGGATTTCAGATCTATTGGGTAATAGATCCAAGGGCAGGAGTTACCTGAACCATGTCCAACTGCCACACTCCAGATCCTATAATCACCTCAGAATTAGAAGAACAGATATTCCTTTACCGTTACACATAGGCAAGAACAATGTACTGCATGTATTGCAGCAAACAACCATAAAATGAGAGGAAGCAATAATTAAGTTTTCATTACTGCTAAGTTTTCAAGTTTTCATTACTGCTTCAATCTTCAATCTTTGCATTTTCACCTGGTATTGTGGTAATTGTTCCCATTTTCTCCTTTCTACCATCATTCCAGTCTGATCTCATTAGGACACATTAGGAAGGTGGAGCTGACAACAACACTTTGTGGATGTGGTTTTAATTTGGAGTTATTCAACAGTGGCCTGGTATCATGTGCAAGCAACCTCAGCTCGCTAAATACGGACTGGTGCTTAGACCAATGTGAAATCACCTTTTCCCACTGAGCCACACCAACTTCGGGCCAGTGAGAAGAGCAGAGACAAAACCCATAAAACACAGAAATCTCTCATGTGAAGTGACCAAAACTTTCGATCACATGACAAACTAATGTACAGACCCACAAATTCAAAAAAATTTTTTTTTCAAAAGTTCATTTTTCAACACAAATCCACTATTATGGAGAGCTCATGATCCTCTGTCTTAGTCGCCACAAATTTTCTATAAATGTTGCCAAAACAAAAATCTCATTTAAAAAGTCGACTTAACATGCAACCAGAATAACTACACAAGTCAGGTTTCTTCAACTGTCTTTCTTTCAAACAGTGGACTCCTTAGGTCACTGCACGAAACTGATTCCATCCTCAACAACACCAAGTTAATGCATGGTCATTGATTCATTAACTTGCAGTTTTCTATGTGCAGATAAGGTATATACATACAGATCACATGTTAATACAGGGTGTAACACAGTGATGGCTGTGAGGGAAATTTGTAACAGATGCATCCTCCAACCAACTGGCAAAACAAATAGACAAAAAAAAACCCACAATGCAGCACCAGAAACATAAGGGATCTCTCTCTCTCTCTCACTCACACTCTCACACACACACACACACACACACACACACACACACACACACACAAGCGTCTAGTTAAATGAGGCATGTGATACACTGTAGTGGAATGTGTATGACAGTAAGACAGAGAGAATAATTGTGACTGTGAGATAGAGCAAATGATGTGCTGGAGGGAAGTAAACAATGCCAGTTCCTGTGATAGACTGCAGAACACTTTCCATCTCATTGACTTTGAATAATTTTTCACATCAAATGAAAAGTAATTACATCACAACAACTCACGTTGAATGGTTTCCCCTCTCTCTGCCTTTGTGTGTCTTGGTGTGTATACGTGTGTACACTGAGAAGGGTATTTTTGTTGGTCAGTGATATCAAAGAAGAGATGATACTAAACTTTAATGTTTAGAGCAGGATTTGATTCTGTGAAGTGTGGTTCATATACTGAGATCTGAACCCTGTTCAGACTCTGTGCATAAACAGCAGGTTCTATAGGAACATGGAAAAGATGTGGCCTATCATCACACAGGTTGCACAGTGGACTACAAGGACAGAGTCATACACTATCTCAGCAATGTCCATGCCAATGTCCATGCAATGTCCTAAAAATCACAATTTGTGTAAAATTTGAGTATAACTGAAATATTCTCAATGTTAACAGGAGCAAGAAACTACTGAAACATGACCTGTTTAGTATTTTATTTACATGCCAACACAGACAGATATACTGTCTGCATTGTTTAGACCTACTGTCATGCTACTCTCTCTCTCTCTCCCATTTCCAATTCAATCAGCTGGCTGGTGGCTCTCACTATTTCAGTTAAACCAATTAGATTTTACCATGACCTCCATTAGCCAATTATCTTGTTGCTGTCAGCAGCTGTTGTGTGACTGTCCCTGCTCCAGGCCTCCATCTCTGCCAGCTCCACAAGCAGAGCTGCAAACAGCTTTCAGTATCCCTCTGACTGTTGGCTACTCCGCTTCCGGTCCGTTCTGTCTAAAGCTGCTCAACGCTCTCTGGCCTCTGCCATCCCAACCCCTCCTACAGGTAGGCCATTCATCCCTCAAGTAGCAAACAGCTTCTATGTGCTCATCTGACATAAAAAATCATCCAAGATAAAGGCGTAAATCTGTGAGCCTCATATTCTTCCAGAATATGAGAAGTCCCCAAGTGTCACCAATCAGGGAAAACATCAAACATCATTGCAGTCAGTTAAGCAGAGACTTTACATTTTTAGTCTTTAGTGGCTTTACCGTGATATAATTTCTGTTTATCCAGACACAAGGCAAGACCTTGATTCCTAGTTGGCTCCGGTTGGTAATCACACTTTTGAACATTTTTTTGTAGATATATGATATATGTACCATTTATCATTCTCCCACAAGCCACTTTCTGCATCTCCTAAATCAAACATTCACCTGAGCTGGTCTGGACACAACATGCTGGTGGTGTATATATAAATATACATGTCGGTACCCTAAGTTCCATCAGACTGGATGTTACAACTTGTCTATGGACTGCCATCTTCAGGTCTTGCCACAGGTCTTCTATGGGATTTCAGTCTGGCCTTTGGCTGGGCCACTAAAGGACAGTCAGAACTGAAAGTTGAACCAGGTCTCAGGTTGTATGCAAGCTGGAGCAGGTTTTCTTCAAGGATTTCTGTATTTGGCTGCATTCGTCCTTCCCTCAGTTCTGACCAGTCACCTTGTCCCTGCCTCTAAGAATCACTCCCATAGCATGATTCTACCACCACCATGCTTCACTCATGTTTGCCCAACATAATGTTTGTAGTTCTGTCCAAAGGATTCCGTTTTTGCCACATCAGACCAGAGAATCTTCATATAATAATAATGATAAATCTTAGTCTAGACTACACCAAGACATGGCGAAAGAAAGAATAAAAGACACACGGACAAAAACTACAGACGAGCAGCGCATAAAGGAACTGAAGTGCAAAAAAGAAAAACGGCAAAAAGAAAGGCACAAATAAAATAGCAGTGCCAGGATTGTGGGAGCCTTGGTTCTGCCAAAGTCAGTTTCTTCCTCCACCGTTATTAGGTCATTTGCAGTTGGATTCTGTACCTGTTTCTTGCACCTGACTCCCCCGTTCAGCCTGTAGGTGTATTTATTGATCTCACACTGCAATGTAGAGGTACATTTCGCCAAGGGTCAGGACGTATCCTAAACCTACAACAGCTGCTAACACTGTACCCCAGGAAGACCAGGTGTAAGATAGGTGTTGAACGAGAGCTTTGGCCTGAGAGGACAACAACAGGGCCTACATCCAAAGTCTACATGCCTGCGTACCATATGTGAGTGATGTGGGTAGGGCAGCTCAGTTAGGGTGGAGGTTTCATGGCAGTCATATATAAGAGCTGCTACTTTCAGCAGAGTGTTAATTAACCAGCAGTTCCCTGCTATTTCTGCCCGAGTGGAGGTAACTTCATATGAAGGTGTGATGGTTGTGGGACACTGGGAGTCTCTGGTCATGGTTCTGAGGCCACAGATACCACCCAGGTTATCATGAATGAATGCTTCACTGGAGCAAAGATAATGATATCCCTAGTCAGTGTGCACATGCTTTAATTTTGGGCCAAGTATTGTGCCAAGTTCAAACATTCACCACATCCTTCAGTGGGTAGATATTGTCAAGTGTCACCATTGGTAGTTTGATGACAAAGGCCACCTTTCTAGCATCAGGGTCAACATAGATTTGTACCAAACTGCGTAGAGTGTAAGAGGGCCTGTAGCGGTGTCACTAGGTCTGTTTACTGTAGCAAGGATATCCAACACAAGGAAGAGAGGGACATGGTATGGAGGAATCCTACTTGTAGCTAGGCTGACCATGGAGGACTCAATACCCAGGAGCATGTTGCACGACATCAGCATGGTTACAAGTTGTTTGTGTGTGAGCATGATTTACCTGTAGAAATGACAGTAGAGCGTGGCAGTAGTGTGGGCATGGCTCAGTGATCTCAGAGAGGTTACCACGCAGAAGGTCCTGAGGGTGAACAGCATTCACATCATCCTGACAGGAGAGACATACACATATTACAGATATCAGTGGCACAATATTGATTTAGTCCTGATCCAAGAGGCTCACCCCCACTGTAACTTTAACAGTACATTGAGTTAACTTGTGTGACCCAGGAGTGACACTAAACAAATTCACAAGACATAAGAACTTTTTCTTTACAAATCAAATATTGTACTGAATGCCAATGTATAAGACATCCCAGGTCAAAACAAAACACAACAAACACACAGTATAAACACAATGTTTGGGATAGGTTGATTAGAATTTGTGTCATGAATACCTTTCTGAAATCAGTCCCTAACTGTCCAAAAAAACAAAACAAAAAAAAAAAAAAGTTGTACATCTCTACAATTTCTGCCCTGTTAAACGGCCATCCTGGGGCCAAATGGAAAAAATAAACATAAATATATAATATGTATAGTCTTTTCTTTGTTGCTGCAACTTTTTCCTTATGATTCATCACATCTTGCATGCCGATGTCAGGGAAGAGAACATGGCCTGTGAATTACAACACAAATAAAATAAAACATTTGTCTACCAACCCACATAGACGATAAAACAGTCAAAGCAGCATGCAGGGATGTGCAATTCAACATGAGCAGGATTTTTATCAGTCAGATTTCTGAACGCTAAGGCAATGGGTAAAATGAATGCATTTACCAACAGACAGCTATGTACCTTTACATAAATGAGGCATCATCAAAGAGGTCATGGTTTTGAGCAGTTTTTTTCCCACCATATTCACAACAAACATATAGATATATACACACACAATTCAATCCAAAGGTGCTTCACTGGCATGTGTACTAACCATATCCACAGCCACACAAACACAAAGATAATACTGGCAATATTCAGTCTCACCACACTCAACATACAAATCCAAAACACACCATTATGATATCACACACTCTCCCACATCATTACCAACGTCTTAATTAGTTTTCTTTACAGGCACTTAAGTTCAATAAAACACAACCACAGTTTGTTTGGTTTAGAATTCTGTTTATTGGTACATTTTGACACAGAAGTGGTTCATAATTGAGACAAACACATTTGGTTTCCATTGTTCTCTCACAATCAGTGTAAGCAAGTTGCATGAATTAATGTTTCTTAGTCTTTGCATTACCTTGTCTGCTGGTTCAGTCCTCCTTCCTGGTCTGGGCAAAAGAGGTGGCTGCAGGTGGAGCCCAGTTAAATACAGAGACCCAGGAAATGGACCAGACCATGACCTGCATTAGCATGGGGGGGAATGCTGTTTCTTTGTATTGAATTGTAGTAACTGTCTATGTTGTTTTCACCCTTTCTGTCTTTAATGGTTTGATCAGCCAGTATATAGATATATGTCTCCCCCTTGTCTCATTTTGTTAAGTCAATTAGTTGAGTTAGAGACTTGTGTTTCATCTCCAGTAGTTTTTGCTTATTTTCATTAATTTTGTATTTTTGTCATGTTTCTTTTGGTGAAGTAAACCGGTGCCTTCTTGTCCAGACTGTCTGGTTCCTACCAGTGCAAAAGTTTCAAAAGCAATGTTGCCAAAGCATGAAAAAACTGATATACCTATTTAGTTTAATCATATATTTACAGTATATTCAGTGCATGTGTTTGTGTGTGTCTGGGTCATTCAGTGTACCCCAGGTTGTGGCATGTTGATATACTGTATATTGGGCAGAAAAATTTGCTCTGTCTCCTTCTCCCAGGAGGATTTTGAACTTTGAGATGTTGTTCAATGTGAAATTACAGAGTTGAATTGGTTAAAGTAAATGTTCCTTATTGCACTGAATGATTCACATTTTAGGAGAAAGTTCATCTCTGTCTCAGCCTCACCTGTTGAACAGTGACCACATGTTCTTTGTTGGTTGCCAGTGTGTGGTCACTGAGCCTTTACTTGGTCAGGATCTGCCTCTGCTTTCTGTCTTTGACAGTTGAGGGATATTTTTGCCAATTCATAATATCTGTTCAGAGACAGATAAGATACTGATCTAACCCGTTCCTGGCACCTGACTGCCACAGGTGCTCCAGATACACCAATCAGCAGGTAGCTGAAGACAGAGCAAAGACATACAAATTAGTATAAAGATTCAAACCCTAAGAAGATCAGGGGTCACCACAACATTGTCTGGGGCGCTCGAACTCTGGGTGTGAGGGAACACCTGTCCAATCGAGGATATCACAGAAGACCTTGTCAGAAAGTGGTGTGTTGTTACAATCCATATCCACTTTGATTATTTCTCACATTTTCTGTTTTTCATTCCATCAACACTTCTCTTAGATTACCTGCCATGTCCTTAACACATTATTTGTCTTCAGATGCTGTGGAAGTAAAAGTCAGGCACGCCTGACATCAAATTTATGTTTCATGCAAGCACATGTTCATGCAGACACACACACACAAGTTCAGCAGTATCTGAAAATGAATTATTCAAAAGCTAAATTTTGGTGATATTGTTCAAATGTGGCATATCTGAGATGTAGAAATGGACAATCAGAAAGTTACAAGTTGGGAGAAATTTGGAGGAAACAATGTGAAAAACAAGAGGTTAAGTGTGTTCCTTGATTTACTGTCACTATTGGAATCCATTTTATTTTTTAACTGCTCATTGTTTTTGTTCACTAAAATAATCCTGCTGTCTATTAACATTCTGTAAAAATGAAACTGATTCTGAAAGACTTTAGAATGTAAGACTTATTTTTAGGTAGAAAAATCAATGTGTGTGTTCACACCTGTTCTCACTCACCTCAGGACCCAAACTATCCAATAGCTCTTCAGTGAGAGGTGATCTGTAATCCATGCACTGTCATGTGTTCCTTTCAGATCTTTACTGTCAGATGTGTCTGAAATGTATGCAAAATCTATGATTATTTATTTATTTATTACAAAATAAGATGTTGACAGTCTGATTCAGCAGTAGCAAACAAAATCCTGTGATCCTCACACTAGAACAAAGGTTGGAATATTTGACACAAGGGATGAAAACAATCTGGCACAGAGGAAAGGGGAAGAAGAGACTTAAATACACAAGGAGGCAAGAAGACAGTTGGACACAGGTGCAGCACATTAGGGCGCGGCAGGTAATCACTCAGGCAGGAAACACAGGAGGGCAGGAAGTGAATCTGAAACGAGACAGAAGGTCAGTGATTTCAAAATAAAACAGGAACATGATGTGGCCAAGGACAAGTTTATTTTAAGATGTTTCCAACTCTGACTTTGAACCAATGCTGTAGAATGATCACTCTCACTTTAATATGCTCTAACTTCAAATGATGGTCTGAACTTATCTGTCCACACTCTGACGTCACAATCCAAAAACTCCCTTCATTTAAAGATGGAATGCAATATTTACCTGAGGTTCATACATTTCTCACCACTGTTCCCTGTTTAGACTATAGACTGAACAGTCCAAGTTAAAGTTTTGATGTTTCACCTGGTTTTAAAATTTTTAACCATATCATAATTTACATCTAGAGTATTTTGTATCAGTATCCTTATCTATTAATAAATTATTCATCGGTTCACCTTGAAATTTGTAACCACTGTTCCATCTTATCTTCCGTTTGTTGTATTGTTTTTTTCCAGCAATAATCTACTCATGATCAGTGCTCCTGTTCACTTACTGTATGACATCTTTAACCAGTTTTCCCTCTTGTCTTGTCTTTTTTATTAGACAGAGGGACAGAAAAGATAATCTGAAATTTGACGGCAAAGGAAGAGAATGATGGTTATTTTTTTCATGAAAAAAACAAAGGGTGCTGCAGAGCCTGACACTGACACCGCTGCAGAAAAAGGAAACTTTTGCCTTTTAAAGAACTATAAAGTGTTTGGTTCATGTACACAGGGTTTTTTTTTTTAAAGTGTTTTGACAGTGTTTACAGTCATACATACTGTGTACCAGAACATACACCAATAGACAATTTATTTTTTTTGCCTCCGCGTTGGTGATAGCCTTTAATGTTCTTTAAAGTTTGCACAAATGTTCACTGTCACTCAAAGATGAAGTGAGTAGATTTTCGAGGTTTGAGGTCAAAGGTCAAGGTCACTATGACTGTGTTTACATTTTGTTTGGCAATGCCATATCGTAAGAACCCTTTGAGGGATTTTTGTTCAAACTTTGCACAAACGTTGTCTGTGACTCAAGGATGCACTGAGTAGACTTTGGAGGTCAAAGGTCAAAGATCAAAGTCCCTGTTCAGATCACACAAAGTCCCAGACCTAGCCGTTCTGCTACAGACTCACTTCATACACCGAGGACACCGGACTGCAGCCTCCGGTAAGGCCAAAGCGGGTGTTTGTGTGTTTATTAACAACACACAAACACCCGGTTAAAGTCTGGCGACTTTAACCAGTGCAGTCTAAGGACTGTAAATATTATATAAATATTATCAACACGTGGACATTCCCACCCGTGAAAGAAACACACTGGATCACGTCTACAGCAACATACACGGTGCAGGGCTGCACTCTTCCCCCACTTCAAACACTCAGACCACATCTCCTTGTTCCTGTACCCGACCTACAGACAAAGACTGAAACAAACAAACCCAAACAAACCAAACAAGTTCAGCTCTGGACCACAGAGACTGAGAGCCCCCTGCAGGACTGTTTTGCTCTCACAGACTGGGATATGTTTAAAGCGGCAGCCACTCTGGAGGACTCTTCCGTCAGCGTACAGGATTATGCTGAGTATGTGACTGGATACATTAGCACTTGTGTTGAAAACACTGTGCCCATCATACAAGTCAGGAAGTTCCCCAACCAGAAGCTCTGAATAAACAGTCAGGTAGGCCACATGCTGCGTGCTTGGTCCATTGCATTTAGATCAGGCAATGAGACGGAGTACAAAGTTGGGAAATATGGACTGAGGAAAGTCATTACAGCAGCCAAGAGGCAGTACAGAGAGAAACTGGACAGCTTCTACTCTACTGCTGACTCCGGGCGGATGTGGCAAGGTCTTTGAGTGATGTTCTTCAAACTTTGCACATATTATCACTGCTTGTCAAAGATGGAGTCAATATGTATTGGAGGTCAGAGGTCAAAGGTCAAGGCCACTGTGATCTTGTGTAAGTTTTGCTTGTGAACACCCAACACTAACTTTCCCAAACATTGCCATTATCTACAAAACACCCATAACCTCTACCTCTACATCTGCTACAAACAGGCACCCAACCGCGTGGAGGCATACCACCACCATGCGGTACTTCTAGTCTGATACATGACATTGTTTTATCCAAACTTCTGAATTGGTAGTTTTGGTATAGATCAGCAAAAAACTTTAGGTTGAGTTAATCCTGGTGAGACCCTTTAACCTCACCTGAATATGCTTACACAGGGTCCACCTTTTCAGTGAATATTTGTTTAGAAATAACCAACTTAGTGTATTCGTTAGTTTGTGGATTTAAAGTACTGTACTGTGTTTTTTCTCTTCTCTGCTCTAAAGGTAATCGAGTAAAATGGATCCTTACAACGAGGATGTCAGTACCAGCTGAACTCAAGCACTTGAATTTTATCTCCATTAAAAGCAAATTGTTAAACAAAAATGTCTGTGTCTGTGTAATATATATGTGTGGGGTTTTTTTTGCATCAGCTAATACAGATGTTGAGATGTTATTGGACTGCTGCCTAAGCACATAGGCAGAAATGACTGCAGAATCTTTTCTCAGAATTAAGATCTGCTTTGGAAAAACCTTCTCCTCTATCAACATATGTAAAGTGGCTTCATTATGTATTCAGATCCCTTCATTTTCTGCACACTTTATTGCCAAGAGGCAGAAAGTACAACATTGAGCTGTCTTGTGTAAGTCTGCAAACCTTGCACACCTGGATTTGGACACTTTGTTCCATTTTTCCTGGCAGATCCTCTCACGCTCCATCACATTGGATGGGTTATGCTAAAAGAAGAATGTTGACTAAATCTGTAAATATTGTGAAGCAGTTTAAGCTACAGCAATGAATCATATTTTATGAGCTTGTCTCATTCCTGACCTTTAATCAGAACAACAGAGCGTCCACATGGAGTGAATAGATCTTTTTCACAGCAGACATTTTGACTTGTCATAAATCACAGGTGTTTCTACTGATGGGTCTATTCCCAGGAAGCCATGACAGTCTGTGACAGCGAGCCAGTATTCACAATCCCAGACCCCGGACAGTGAGGCATCTGAATCACCATTCAAATATAAAAACCCTCACTGTGCCTTAAATTTAAACAGTACATAATAGCAAGACATATAATATAATACATATATAAAAAGTGATACAAAACATATACATATAAGGAAAATACATGAGACAGGAATTGCTTTACAAATATTATACACTCACTTTTTTAGGAACGCTGTACTAATACTGGATAGCTCCTCCCTTTGCTCTCAAACAGTCTCAGTACTTTGTGCCATTGACTCAACAAGATGCTGGAAACCTTCCTCTGAGATTCTGCTCCACGTTGACATGATTCATCACATCATTTCTGCAGATTTATCAGCTGCACATTCAGAAATCCAGATCCATCAGACCAGGCTGCGTTTTTCCAGTCTTCACCTGTCCCGGTGAGTCTGTGTCCACTGCAGCCTCAGGTCTCTGTTCTCGGCTGACAGCACTGGAACCTGCAGGTTTTTGTTCCAACCAAAAAAAGTCAAGTCTGGTGTGCTGCTGCTTGGTTGGAACAAAAACCTGCAGCCACACGGCCCTTTGTGGAACAGTTTGGACACTCCTGACATAGACTATGAGGCAGGGACGGAGTGGAAATAGACCAGAATAAATACTACTTAGTCGCAAATTGCGAACAGATGAGTAGGTGAGTAGTAAGAGTCAGGTGGTTGAAAGGCAGGAAAGCCTATGTTGCCTGTCCTCTTCACCTGCTACCATTTTCTGCTTTCCAGTTACCGGGATTGCTGAGGATGGATATGCCAGGTTGCACTCTGAATAGCCGGGACAGAGGTCATCTAGTAATACACTTTAATACACTTAATTTTTAATTTTTTAATTTTTTTTCATTTTTCTATGTCTTGTTTGGATTGTTTTATGTCAGTGATCCCTTTAAGGGGGGAGGTGTGATGGCCCCTGCTTTTATTATTATAATTATGTTACCTTTGCCGGTAACAGAAAGAAATGGCAGAAATAAAAACCCAGCCCACACCATCTTAACTCTCTTCTTTTCCCTCCATAGCCGACATCTGCCAGCGTTGGTACAACTTTTCTTTTCTTTTCTTTTGTGACCTGGACAACACCCCACATTTCATAATGCTCACTCATGCACATTTACATTCTTGATAAAACTGATTTTCACACCTCATACCCATTTTCTAAGTTGCTTATTTTGTTTAGTATAATAAAGTTACATTTATATTATTTCTTTCTCCTTTCCAAATTTGTCAAGGCCTAAGAGCCAGGTTATGACAGCTTCTCCAGCAATGCAGCCTGGCGTTTATTGCACCACACCAGAAGGATGCTACCATCCTCCAAACAGTCCTCACAGGGTAGGCTGTTTCTGGCATGTTGTTTGATGCATCCCTTGTTTATCCAGCTGCTGGGCTTCCATTGCCATTTATACGTGCCACTATGAGTGTTGGTTAAGGGAGACAGTCCTATATCCTCAGCATACCCAATGTCCAATGTATTGTTAGACAGTCTTTCAAGTGGACATGTGTAGGAGAAAGAGGAATGCTGAGACCTTGTCTTCTTGGGGAGGACACCAGATGTAGCCTCTGACCAAGGACTGTAAGTGCCATCACCCCCTGCCTTCTTCCAATCATGTAACTGTGTACCCAGGCTAAAAGTTTAGGGCACAGCACCATGTTGGCCATATGTTGCAGCAGCTGGGCATAGTCCACCCTATCAAAGGAATTGGACATGTCAGCCAGCAGCAGCCTCGCCATGGTTGGCTGTTTGACATCTGTAGCCACTAACTGGGAATGGGTGCCTTTAACAAGGGCAGTTATGGTGCTAGACCTTAGAAGGCAGGCATGTTCTTACAGTCAGACATCACCGAATGTAAGACCCAAAGGATAACAACAAGCAAAAGAACACAACCTTACCATAACCATTGGAGAGGGTTAATAAATCAGATTCTATTTTTATTCAGTATATTCAGTATATGCATACAAAAATGTTTACATAATACAATAAGATCTGAACAGCAAACAAACAAACTAAAATGAAACATGGAGACATTTTTTAAATTGACTTTTGTGTATGTGTATAACATCTGTGAAGAAGACAAGGAAACCCATTTATGAAACAAGTTAAAGGCCAAACACAGAGAAACTGAGTACATCTCTCTCTCTTTGTGTGTGTGTAAGAGAGAGTGAGTACAGAGTCTTCAAAAAGGTTTCCGGTTCTTTCATTTACATAAATGGATATATTTGACTAATAGATGATTATTACTGTTTTCAAACGGTATTATTTTAGTTAAACAAGACTTTGTGAATCAATGTCATCAAAGCAATCTCGAGAGAACGCATGGTGATGTCCGATCCTGTATTATCCGCTCCTCGATATTTTAAATTCAGGGTTTTAACCGGAAGAAACCACAGTCTCCTCCAATGTAGACAGTAAAACACGCGTCAGCGTGAACACGGGTTATATTTTTATTTTGCACAATGCCTTGTTTCTAATGGGTAACGCAACCAATAGTCCCGCCCTCACTGTTGGCTGATTGGGCTGACGAAAACGTTTCTGCGCTCTGATTGGCTTTCAATTACACAACACGGTTCCGCAAATCTAGTCTGTGTTTTGGCGTTTTTTGTAGGGAGCCCTTAAACCACAGCACAAGTTGAGAACCAAGGAGGCTGTCAGCGCTCAACACCTCGGTTCGTAATTTCAGCCACTTGACAATAACATCTTGTTGAAATATGACAAGTGCATATCCTTCTTCGAGTTTTAAACTGTGGCGTTTTATCACTCCTGGGGAGTTGAATCAGCTAATGCTAGCTAGCTAAGTTAGCCGCTGGGTCCCCAATACCAATATAACTTTAGCATTAGCCAATAGCTGTGATGTGTTGACTTGACAGTTGTCCGAGGCACTGCCCGTATGAGTCTGCTGGTTGTTAGTGGTGCAAGCTCGTTGAAATAAACGTTCAGGATATCTAAACGAGGCAAGGGTACCCAAGCTCCTCAGTGTGGTTTGCGAGAGAAGCTTATCTCTTATCAGTCAATGGAAACGCTGTTAACTGCATGCAGCCCATACTCTCCCCTGTTGTCGACATCCCATTTAAGCGTTTGGTCAGTGTGATAGTCGCCCATATACACGTACACCGTTAACGGCATAGTTTAAAATCGGAAACTCTACTAAAACACAAGACAACTGAATGCAGCTATGGTTAATTTTAGCACGTCAGTTGTTGTTGAAAGTAAGGTAGGAGTATGTACATGTGTGGGGTAATTGGATGAGCATTTGCAGTTTCTTTAAACCACGTGATTTCCTTTTACTAGAGGAATGATAATCAGTCATTTCAGTCACTGTATTCTGATGGCACATGCCTGCATATTTGACTTTAAGTTCTAATTAGTTTGATGTTTATAATGTGCTCCAGGAGGAGCTAGGGGATGTGGCAGCAGGCTTGTGCGTGCTCACAGGGACAGGGATATAGAATTCCATCAGCATGTTCAGGATCTGCCAAGGTTGGTCTCATAGCTGTTTACATGGGAGACATCCCAGTCGGATGCTGGAACACCTCAGTTGTCTTTTTTTTTATTGAGAGGCAGCCTCTGCTGGAAGTCTGGGCTCCTGACCTCCACCCTAATGGTGACCTGAAACACACCACAGAAAGATAATTTCAGTCCTTTTTTGTCTGCATTTACACACTTGCTACACAAAGTGAGTTGAAGCCTGGAACATCAGTAACACTGACTAGTAAAACGAAAGTTTGACTTTCAGGCATAGTTCCCTCACCACAACAGCCCAGTGACATGTCTGCAATAAAACCTAAAAATGTTTGAGTTTGGTTTTACTTTTTCTGGTTGATGACTGTGTTTTATTAACAGTTGTTTAGTTTTGTCTGCCAACAGTAGGATCTGTGTCAACACAGCTGAAAGCAATATAGTCTAATACAACAGCACTACAACAAAACCAACCTTCAGGAAGGTTACGGTGTTCAGTTTTTGTTGATTCAACTCCATGGTCATTTTGGAAGCTGTAGTTTGTGTTGCTAAATGATACTGTGCTATGCAGCGAGGTGTTTCTACTGTTTAGTCTATGGTCATTGATATAATGAGGTGGATAAAGTATTATAAACACCTCAGTGACTGCATTGGTCATTGTGTTTATTCAAAGCTTTTATTTACCTCCCATATATATGTTGTAGTGTGATTATTTCCATTTGTGCACTGGTTGACTATGGGGACATCTAAGCCTGCACCAAACCACTTTGTATTAAGAAGAGCTGATTCAACTCTGCTAGTGCTAGTGCTAATTTTTGATAACGGTGTTATTGAGTATATGATGTTTCAACATTCTTTGCTATCCAGTGTTTACCAGTAACTTTTTGTATATAATTATGAGGAAGTGATCCACAAAATAATGATCCTGCCCTAGTTTGAAGGCTACATTGATTAAATGTGAAACTGTAAATGTATCCTGTCCTCTCTTCCTTAGGATGCATGCCTTGTGTAAAATCATGCCAGTTTTTGCATGCTGCAGAAAAACAGAACAATTTGTTTGTCTGTACAAGTTAGTATGATTGCAAATGAATTATTAGTTTTGTTTGTGTGCTGTTGTCATGTTAAAATGCCTCTTTTTACCTTTTCAGGATAAAGAAAACAAAAAGAGAGACAAAATGGCATCTGACTCTCCACGCAGACCAAGTCGCTGTGCTGGAGGGGTTTTGGTGCGAGCACAAGCTGCTACGTGAGTACACACATTATTATTGCTTCGTTAGAAAAATAATGTCTGTCACTGTCACTCCTGTAAATGTTTCCCCACATACATTTTGTATTATTTTTAAACTAATATAGTCCTACATATAGATTAATGCTGCAATGTAAATCATGTGAATTTGATGTGCTGAACTTTTTTCTGTCACAGGGAGCAGTCTTACATGGAAAGTGTGGTGACCTTCCTGCAGGATGTGGTCCCTCAGGTATTTTATTCTGCCATGTATTCACTCATACCAACAGCTATAAGTTGTATCCCAGTTTCCCACTGCTGTACTGATATTACTTAGTTCAGTATGTGTTCAGTATGAGGTGAGACAGAGGTGATGAGACAGCCACAGAAAGACTTTAATTGGCAGTGACATTCCAGAGTTGCTGTTTGATTGACAGCTGACAAATGTACAGTATTGTGTTGATCAGTATATATTATACTCAGTATACACTCAGTGTATAGCATGGAATTGGGTCACAGCAGTAGCCTGGAGGTGTAGAAGTTAGAGATTGAAGAATCCAATGAGTCCTCCAACCTGAACGACCATATAGAATTGTTTGTCCCAAGCATCTGATGCCACGCATAGAAGTGTCTCCTGAAGTAGCAGTGCAGTGGCAGGCCTACCGGACCTTTGGTCTGATGGCTACAGTCTTGGAGAATTTGATATTAAGAAGCATTTATGAGTAAAGTTTCCAGAAAATTAATGTGGCAGCAAGAGTTTCTAAAAAAAAAAATCCCTGCTTGATTTTGCTTTAAAATACTACAATCACAGTGAAATGGTAGTTAGAGCATTTCTCACTTGTGTATTGTGATATATGACTGTGTGAAACAGAATATGCGTGGGGGGTTGACTTCAGAAGTGAATGATTATCTGTCTTATGATTTGAGTACTTTACCACTACTTTTACTACTTTAATGAATGTCTGAATGATCAGAAGGAGCTTTGATTGAGGGAGTGTTGCATGTCTGAGCTTCCAGCCAGGCTGTCAGCATTTAGTCTCCTAGCCACTCTTCCATCTCTCATCTGTTTTTACTTTGATAGTTTATTCTGCTTCAAATATCCTTTTAATGGTAAACTAAATGTTGCAGGCAGATTTAAAATGTTGTTCATTTCATGTGGATGTAGCACATTGTTTATGTTTATGTGTATATTTTTCTCATTCTCTTTTGTGTTTAAACTACAGGCATACACTGGAGCTCCACCCATTGATGAAAAAGAGAAAATCATTTGGGTTCGGTTTGAGAAAGCTGACATTAATGGTACGTCTTTCACTTCACTGAGTTTTGGTTTATTCCAACACTGAAGAGAAGTTAATGATTTATGTTGATAAGCCACAGTTATCTTCTGTGACTGTAGTCAGATGTTTCTAAGTTGGGATCTTCAGTTAAAAACAATGATCGATTTCTGTCTACAACTCTGTTAAAAAGCTAAATTATATGAGGGAAATTCATGTAAAGTTTGGCTACAGCAGAAAAGAGCATCCCATCCCCACTATTTAGGCTGATGTCTGAATAATTTCTCTCTCTGGATTCTGGTGTCACCAATGGAAAATCTTTCTCACTGCTTTTGAATAAATTTATCATGCTTTTCGATATGGTTGTGTTCTAGCTAGGTGGTTGTCAGTGTTTTATTCTGTTTGCTTGCGTTGTGGTGATGGATTTTTTTTTATTAGAAGTGAAATTAAATTAAGATCTGGAGCAGTGACACAAAGCCCTTAAACTAAAATGATAATGCAGCAGAATGAAAGTAAAGGTAGAATGGAAGAAGATATTTCTGATTGAAATTATACAATATCAAATTGCAGTTAGTCAGTTAGTTGAGAAGACTTATGCAGTGTGAGTAGATGAAAGTGAGGGTATGGAAAACAAAGATTATATAAAACTTATATAATAATGTGAGAAAGCCAAATGTAAATGTGTTGTGGAGTTCGTTTGTGTATGTACGTGATATAATTCATGTGTGGGTTGTTTGTCGTAGTGTGGGATCATTGGACACATCCTCTCAATGAACTTTTATTATGTCACACTGTCTTTTTCCAGACACTGCCCGCAACCCAGAGTTTATGGAGATGCACAGTGGTACTACTGACCCTCCCCTCTGCCTCATGATTGGCTACACTGACGGGATGCAGATCTGGGGCGTGTCTGTAAGTCTCACATATAATGGGCCCATAAAGCTGTGGTCTTATTTCATAATCTCCTTTTTCTCACAAGTTTTGATGACAGCGACAGATTGAAAAAGATACATGTCCTTAAAGGTTTAGACCAAAACATCAGGTGATGACTTTGCAATAGCTTTTGTTATAGTTGAGTTTTAGACACCTCCTAAAAGGTCTACGGACTTCGCAGAAATCTACATCAAGCATAAGTTAGGCTTTATTTTTCAATATATTGACCAACGAGCCCCAAAGAAAAGTCTGTTCACTTCCAATTGTGGAGACATTCTCTCTTTTTAAAGACAGGATTTCATCTCACAATTAGATAACCTGAAAAACTGTACAACAACTTTTCAAATGACCTTATTATGTACTGACCTTCAGTAACAATACCATTAGCCATAGATCCATAGATGGTTATGTGATCACTCATGAGCTATATAGGAAATACGCCTGTTTATGCAGAGTCTGACATGCTCTGAACTGTGTGCTCACCACGTTAATGGACGTCTTTAATGTTGATCATGTGTTATTGTGTAACGTTTCTTGCTGGGTTCAAAAACCAAACACTGTTTGAGTCATTTGCTGGAACCATTAAAGTCATGTCCAGTGCCCTACCAAGCTGTCTAAAGCATCAGTGTGGCTGAAGAAACACAGTTAGGAAACAACAAAGAAAAAACACAACCAGTGTATTTGTGTATTGTGCAACTCCACTGTATTCATTGGGAATTTATATCAGGGACATAACAGCTCTACAGCGTGCCAACAGAGCAGCGAAAATCATACGTCAAGTTCTCTGGTTGGAAAAAAAGTTCATAACATTCAACATACTGATGTTGATTAAGGTTAAAATAAACTGATTTTTCCAGATTTACGTGTTGAGCTCCTCAGTTAACTGTGTTATTCGGTTTCCACAGAACAAATAATGGAGTTGCTGGTAACAGAGAAGCTCTTGATTCACTCAAATAAAATACAGCAGAGTTTAACCCATAACAAGTACTGCAAAAAATGATCAGAATCCTAGGATATAGTAATCTAGGTTTACCATATTTAAAGGAACATTTTGTGTATGGTCACTCATAGGAAGCCCTAATAAATGAATATTGCAGGTTGTCAAGTATAAATATAACAGAATTACATTTATACATAATTTAATGACATAAGTCCAACTCAGCCTGATTGGCGCGTGCAGTATACATTAATTAAAAAAAAGATACCAAAAAACAATAATATATGTATGAACACTGAACTTAAAAGTACAATGGTAATTCAAAGCAATGAGTTCATATATTCATATGGAGTTCTAATTAAACCAATGCTCATATTATTTAATCACATCATACAGTATGGACTGTGATAGGTGTCTTGACTTCGTGTGGCTCAGGGCTTTTCACTGTTGAAATGCAACACATTTTGTTGTCCACTAGGTGACAGTGTTGACCACGTTTTGGACAGTATGTGACTCTAATAGTAGCACCCTGTATATGTCAGTAAGGGCAGGCTAAATAACAGAAGCACCTCTCTGTATAATGCAATACAGTTCAACAGCATCACAAGCTACATCCTGCAGAATGATCTTACAGTTGAGTCAACAGCTCTCTAAAACAATTTCAACAAAAACTGAACATTACAACCTTCATGAAGGAGGATTTATTGTAGGACTCTTTTATTAGACTGAATTTTAGCTTGGTGGATTGAATAAACTGACAACTCAGTGTATGTAACGTGTGTAACCTCTATACAGGCTCCTACCCATATTCACGCACACACACACACACACGTTTTTATATATGTGTGTGTATCAATATCAGATGCGCTGATAGTGATACGCTACAGTGAGTGTATCGGGGAAATTACCATGAGTCACTGTAGTATAAGATAAATAATTACAGTATAAAGCAAATATCTGTAAGTAGTTACAAGAAAGGAGACAGGTCATAGACCAAAATTAAAGTCTGATGTAACACCACAAATTACATCTATGAAAACTACTATACATTAATACTAAGATGAATGATTTATATTATATTATTATAATTTATTTACATCAAGAGTTAGTTGCAGGGCTGTTGGGTCGGATTGTGTGGGTAGCCTTTTTGACATTGCATCTACCTTTTGTAAACACTGTAAACAAACCTAATTTAGTCCATAGTACCATTCAACACACGCTGTATGTCACCATTCCAGTTTCAGCACACTCCTGATGTAATGTGAAATGTGGCCACAAGATGGAGACCTCTTGATAAGCTGGGATATAATGATAAGGGTGGTTTGGGTTAAAATGACCTCTGCTATTTACAAAGCAGATGTGTGCCACAGATACTGAATCATATATTAGATAAACAAATTAAAACAAATGTCAAAAAGGCATTTGAACTCTAATTATCGAATAACGTAAGTGTTCTTTTTGGGTTATTTATATATATATATATATATATATATTTTTTTTTTTTACAAAATGCATGTTCATTTTAAATTCAGAACTGTTCTCATGAGTGGGCTGATGTTTAAGCTCAAAACCCTAACCAAGCAGCATGGGCAAGATCTCTCATTTAGAAAATGCGCTTCTTTAAAGTCAGTCCTGGAAAATCATTAGAAGATTTCGTCTGCTCTACGACTTAACAAATTACCCACAAACCCGCGAAGGCTTCGCTCACCAAGTATCACCTTTCATGTAGAGGCTGTCACTTAAACATGCAAACTTCACATACATCCTGTGAGATCTAAACACACCAAAGTCCTTAATCAGTCTCCTTATAAACATCCAAGAGCCGTGAGTAAAAGGACACACTCTTACTTTACCCGTGAACACACACATTGGCCACTGTGATGTGGCAACTGCTTTGCTGCTAGAAGATTTTGTGTTGCAGTTATTATGGTGAAGCAGAGGCTTACAGCTTCAGTTTCAGACACAGTACACACACCCAGTAAAATATAATCCTAGTGAGGCTGCTTTTCCTTTCAGTTTCAGTTGAATGTCTGATTCACACAGCTCACCCTGGCCTGTTATCACATGCTGTCCTTCCTTCCTCATTGTTGTCTTTCAGTTTTGAAAGTTTATGGGATGTTTCTGGGCTGTGTTTTTTCGCAGGGTTTTAAGTAAGCACAGAAGGTGCCTCGGTTTCTGGCTCTTGAGTGGCTGTGAAGTGTTTGTGACAGTTGCTAAGCCAACACCCTCTGTAATGGCCCAGCAGAGTACGAACATACACATGTACACACACGCTCTCGCACACTCGTGAGACGGGGACTTCTCTCTGGTTATACGAATGCTGACAGAGGTGTTTAGGTGATGAAGATCACTGTCGCCTCACACTGGAGAGGTGTCGTCCACCACAGCCTGATAAGAGGCAGACTGTGGTGGACTAATTGTCTGTCTGCATACGTGTTGAGATGAAATGACCTATTGGGAAGACAGGTGTCTGCGGCAAGTGTCAGTGTTAATGCATGTGCTTGGGGACCTGGAGCTGTGTTACCAAAATGTACTCAGTGTGTAATCCTGATTCAGGCCTGAGAGATTTTAATATATGGCATAAAATGAAAAAAAAAGAAGACATTTTCTACACAGACAATGAAGCTGTTCAAATTTTCCATGGCTGTAATCTGTAAAAGTGACAACCAATGCTTCATTTTTTGAAGCACAGTTCAGTGTGACCTCAAATGATTTTCATGCATTATAAAATCAGACACATTTTAAGCTCTGTTGACAGTAGTACTATGTTCATGAGTTCTACAAAGTTGCTGCAAATACATTATTTATCTTTTTAAATTTTATAAGGGTGCCTTAATGACACCTTTGAATATTTTCAGCTGTCAGTGCGATGATTTGGAGTGTAGTAACATTATTTACTACTAATATGTAGTAAATAGTAAAATAAATGAGTGAGCTCTGCGTACCTCACCGGAAAAAAAACAAAACACAACAGCAGTTAAAACCTGTTTGCTTTGCAGCTCAGTATTATAGTGCAGCATCAGTCCAAGCTCGTGTACTCTTAGAGTTTTCATGCTGCGTGTTATGAAAGCCCACGAGCAGGCACCTGTTACTGTATGATCCCTAAAGCACCTGCTCCCACCAAACATCCAATATGTCCAGCACTGTGTTAGCAAAGCGGACTCACTTGTGAATATGGCCCAGATATGGGTTCACAGCTTATGGCATTACATTTGAGAGATTAAAACAGAATAGCAGACATTATGATTCCACAAAAGCATCCGAGCCACAAATGAAATGAATATAATGAATAACTGTATGCAGGGAAAACAACTTTGAAAAAGCAATTTGGCATATTGCATACGGCAGTCCACTAATGTAATGGTGGGAATGTTGTGGATGGCAGTAGATGTCACACAGAGCCATGTAAGACGAGGATGAGCAGCGGGGTAATGCACAATAACCCGACGCATTAACCTCCAGCCCTCCCCCTGTCTGATTTTAATCCAGCAAATTCCATTATTCCCCCTCGCAGGTCCATTTGCCTGTATAGGAATCCTACCGTGCTGCCAGCCTCCTTTTATTCCTACTATCAGTGCTCGTGTCTTCAGTGTTAATCTACCACTGCTGGGCTTCAAGCACTTTGAATAAAAACACAGCCCCATATCCGCCACTTTGAAAAGGCTACTAATTGCGCAAAAGGGCGATCATCCCCTCAGATGGGTTTAAAGACTTAAAACAAACAGATTAAATCACTGGTAAAGTGATAATGCAGGTTTCAGTGTAATTTAACGCATAAAAGAATAACAAAAGTGGGGCACTCTGCGCTTAGAACAATGTGCCATTACACACGCCAGACACTGCCAAGAGCCACACAGGCCATTGACCTAATATACTGGCACCACATATGAACACATGAAGCCTAAACTGAACCAGGCACACACACACACACATCTATTAAAGTGCTTTATACTGTGGTTGTAATTCTGCTATAATAAAGACCAGAAATGCAGCAAACTTTAAAATCCTCTCTAATAGGTCAACCTTTAGTGTTTATCCCTAAATGTAATTTCAAGCCTGTGCAAATGCACTGGACAGCACTTGTTTGATCAGTGGAGCTGGTTGACGAACAGAAGTTTTAGTAGTAAAAACACACAGAGACGCTCAGAGACACTTACACCCAACATCAGCCATAAAACATTAACCCATATCCCCAACCCTTCCTTGTCGGCTCTATCACAGTAAGTGTAGGAAGCTTGTTTCCACTGCGATGCCGCTGAGCCTTCTATTCTGTCCTTAGTAGGTTTTACTTTGTGGTTTGGCTGGAACTTCAACCACCAGACCTCCCTTGTTCCCTGTCCTCCCTATTCGCCTACCCACGTCTCTCTCTCTGTGAAGATTCAATTCCTCACAGTTGGAAGATTATTTTTCAGTGTAAACAAATAATTATTTGTCCTTGTCCTTTGTTGTTGTGTCATTGACAATGACAGGAAATTATGCTGTTAAAGGTAACCTGTGGATTTTTTTAGACCTCGAGCAGCGCTGTGGGGCAGTTTATTTATGAACAGGTCCCTGCTTCGTTTGTCCAGTGAATGCACATAAGCATTTATGTGCATACAATATACCTTACTACTAATGGTTTCACACTACTCCACTGCCCTGGCAGTGACTTGGATATGTGGTAATGCACCAGTAAACGCAGTGAAGATGACTGCTAGGTGGTAAATATAAAAAGGATTCAAATATTCAAAACCTGGGCTTTGCAGATGTTTCATATAGAAGACAGTGTTTTCAGCACATTTGTCTGACCTCAAAGATACACACAGTGAGTTTTCTAACAGTGACTATAAACACTATTGTTTGCTTACAATAAAACCCCACAGGGCCCCTTTAAAATGAGACATCTGTAAATACAGCCACAGGTATTTGAACGTCTCTGTGTTTTAACTCTCTGTGTCTATGTTTTAACTGCTTCATGATCTTTAATTCAGATCATTTCTTTCAGTTGGCAGGAGAAGCCCAGGAGCTGTTCTCTGTGCGCCATGGGCCTGTTCGAGCTGCTCGCATTCTGCCCACACCTCATATCAGTGAGTATCCTCTGTACCTTAACCCTGCCTAAATATGGATCTACCAACTGTGAAGCACATACTGCATATTCTAGCTTCAGATGCGGCTTTGATTAGTTTGTCTGTGTGTGTATTTTAAAATTGGTAAAGACCTTTGATGTACCATGAGGGTGTAAATGCTGTTTTTCCAGAGGAGAAGTACATTTTCCATTTTCCCTTTGTTGCTGTATTTGTATTAAAGTAAGACTGTGCTGGTTGAAAGATGTTATTAAGTTTATTTAAGTTATTATGACTCCCTACTGACTTTAAATACTTTTTAACAGTTTGTGAAAATACGCTGAGGGTTGGATCAGAAGATCAATACCAAGCTCTCATATGTGTACAAGTAAATAAGAAGCTACAGTGAGCAGCTAGTTATATAAACTAACAGCTAACCTGGCTCTGTACAAAAATAAAAAAAAATCCAGCTGAAGCTCACTAATTAATATGTTACATCTTGTTTGTTTACTTTGTACAAAAGCCAGAGTATCAAAATGACAAGCTGTAGAGTTAATGCAGGACTGTGATTGGCAGCCTGACATTGGAGACTCCATACAGTATATACCATATGGATATGAGAGTGGTAGTCATTTTCTTATCTCACTCTTGGCAAGAAAGTGAAAAAGTGTTTTCTAACCATACGCTCAAATGAACAACAACAAAAAAACAACACATTCTTTTAAGGGCCTCATCACAGTATCTGTTTTTGATTCATCTGTGTGCTACTGTGCAGCTCCAAGACTCAACAATAATTTTGGCTTGCACTGCCATCAGCAAACGTTTCCTCCACTTTATTTTTTAACACTACATTTATATTCCAAATCCACAAAGGTGATAGGGATATGTACAATACCTGTGTAATTTTAAACACGCCTCCTTCTTATATTCTGGTGTTTTTTGCATAAACTCGCTGTTCTAAGAAAAAAAAAAAACCTCTTTGGTTAACTTGATTTCAGCATTCAAGGTCGACACTTAAAATTAAATTTTGTATGGCTCATCCTAATGCAGTTTTGGGTTGTGGGCATTTTAAGTGGTGCTATATCATTAAAATTAAAGAGTGCTCCATGGTGCCTCATCTTAATGTTAAAGTCAGTCTGCGATTATTGTTGGCCTGCTCTTAGTCAGTGGTGGCAAGCCTCTGAAGTCAGAGCTTCTTTGCTGCCAAAGCTCTGTTGGAAACCTCTCGCTGTGCTTTCACTGCTCTGTTCTGTGATCTCTCTCTCTTTAACTCCTCTAAATCTGAATCCTCTCTTTAAGATTCTTTCATATTTTCTTTAGGTAGACATTCATGTTATGGATGTTATGTTCTTTTCCTGTTAACATTTCTTAATGGTATCATATACCACACCTTTTCCTAGATTATTTTTTCTTCCTCATACTGTATCTGGTGCTGCCTAATGCCATGTTAGATTCCCCAAACATGAAAAATGAATCTAAATTTTAGATGTCAGCCTCTCTTAAAAGAGCAAGGGCTTCTTTGTAGCTGCCATTTTGCAGCAGAATTAAACAGTCATACAGGGAGACATCTAAAATAGAAGAGGAGGAGATACCGATTCTTCTATCAATAAACAATAATGTAATGCTGCCAGAGGATGGGTTTCATTAATAGTAAGTGGCAAAAGTCATTCTGGGAAAGTAGAAAACCAACTAATGTATGCAGAAGTTGACAAGAAAGGTTGGAGAAATGTGAGTATGTTAAATATTAGATTACAACAGATCATGGTAAATGAAGCCCTGGAACGCATCGAGCATGAGAAATTGATGATACCTAACGGAATAAGAGTATCTGAGAATAGATGCCTCTGCACCTCAGTACTTCGATCAAGTGACAATGGATACATTACTTTTTATGCATAATTGTTCTATTCACTTACTGTGTATTTACTATCATTTATTATTATTTTATAGTTCAGATCATTTTTAGTTTTATAATTATTTACTTCTTCTTTCCTAACTGCATGTAAAAAAGCAGTTTCCCTGCAGGATCAATAAAGTTTTTCTGATCCTGTAGTTATACAAGGCCTCCTTGTTAGATGCAGAAATATACTCTGCATGCTGGTCAGTTAACACTTCAGTGACAAGTTTATAGCCACACCTGGTGATAAAACCGTCATGTGTGTAGTTGTTCTGAAAAGTCTTGTAGTGAGTGGTAAGAGGCAGATTTGGCACTGAGAGTTGCTACATCAGGAAAAGTGAAGAATGAAGTGAAGTGTGTCATTGTTTTAAGAAATTGGAGGGTAAGCCTTACCCAAGTGAAACTGTAATTGTGATCTCATCCTGAAATAACATTTTTAAACACCAAATATTGCCTTGGTTTTTGCAGTATTTCTTTGTGCTCTAACTGAAAAGAACATTGTTGATCTTGACTTGACTCCCTCTGGTTGATTCCTTCGTATTTATCCCCTCGAGTTTCACATGTTTTGAGTTTTCAATATGACTAATGCATGTTTGCTTCCCTCTGGCACAAGTGAAAATTACAGGACACAGGACGAACACAGACATGCATATATTGAATACTGCTTTCACATATAATATAGAAGTAGTCCTCCTTTATCTAGTCAGCAAGATTTATCGTCCCGGTTCTAAGGTTTCAGATAAGTTGCAGTTATGTTTCATAATCTCTACCAAATGTTCTGTAAACACTCAGAAACTCCTCTAGTTTTACAGAAAGAAGTTACTTCAGCTTGCTTTTAAAGAAAGAATGCACACAGAGTTCAGTAAACTTATAGTGGCTTAAGAAAGTATTCAGACCCCTTCACATTTCACACGCTTTATCGTGTTGTAGATTTTATTTTGAATGGATACAGTTGTGACCTGTCCAGGATGTATCCTGCATCACCCCATGTCAGCTTTGATAGTCTCAGGTCCTGTTTGCTTTAACTGTCCCTGACATGTGTCTAGAATGTGATTGGAGTCCACCTGTGGCAAACTGAATTGATTGGACATAATTTAGAAAGGCACAGACCAGACCTGGGTATATAAGGTCCCACAGTTCACACTGCATGTCAAGACAAAAACCGAGCCATTAAGTCCAAGGAACTCTCTGTAGACCTCTGGGATAAAATTACGGTGAGGCATAAATAACCATTTCTAAAGGTTTGAGTGTTCACTGGAGCACAGTGGCCTCAACAGTAGTAACATTTTTGAACTACCAACGCTCACCTCTGTCCTCTGCAGAGATGGGGACACCTGTCAGAAGGACGACCATCTCAGCAGCACTCCATCAGTCAGGCCTTTATGGCAGAGTGGCTACATGGCAGACACTTTGAGTATGAGCATATGACGTTGTATTTTGCCAGATGGCATTTAAAGGACTCTGAGAGCATGAGGAGAAAGATTCTGTGCTCTGATGAGACAAAAACTGACTCTCACAACTACTTAATCTACTTAAAGTTCAGTTAATGTTTCCATATTTTCTTATTGTTTTATCTTATCATCTAAATTGGTGTATCAACAACATTAAAGCATTACATGTCATTTCTAATGTGTCCTCAAATAGTGAAGGGGTCACAGGAATGACAGACAAACATTTCACTGATCGCTTTGTCGTTTTCATACCAGTGTTCATATCCTCAAATGGTTTAGTTGTTCCACTGATTAGATCCTTTCCAGACATGAAGTTTAAATTTCATCTCTGCAGGTGTCAGTCAGTGCTGTGAAAGCTGCCATGTAGCCCTGCTGGTTTGTGGCATTTCTTTCAGTGAGAAAATCGCCTTTTTGTTCTCCATGCATGTTCCGGTCTTTTGGCAGATTTCAACAACACACAATGGCAGCATTTAAAGCGCGTTGGAAGTGGATGAAAGCAAACCACAGTAATAAGAAGCAGCAGATAGCCTCGACACATGAGGAGAGCAATTCTCTCAGCAGAAAATAAATATGAATTGTACTACTGGAGGGAAGGACACTGATTGCAATCTGCTAGGGCGCAAACAGTGTTGCACTGTGGTGAGCCATTAAAAGGCCAATTGTCTGGGATGCAAGGCCGTGGGTGGGCGGACTTATAAATGCCCCAAAAATAGGTGTTCGAATATAATAAGGCAAGGTTCCCCTTTCCTAGAATAGAGAAGGAAGTGCTGCTTTTCTAAAGGGAGTAAATACATTTATCCACATCCTCCCTGGAGTTTACAACATATGCTCTTCTGTTGTCTTGCAAAATGAGGCAACATTGTTCCCTTGATTGATAACAAATGAGCTTTGAGTAAATGTGAATATGTATAGCCATATGTACTGTCAGATCTCGTCTTGATGTTTTTCAGTGGAGGTCATTTTATATGTCTTCACAGTAGAGCTGCAACTGGGATGCACACTGTACATGAAGTTTTACAATAAACATGCTAAAATATTTCAGGCCATGTTTAGTATTTGTTAAACATGCACCCATCCTCGCTGTTGCATTCAAAAATGAAAAAGTCCACATAGAAATCAGCAGCACTTACCTCTGTTACTGTCCAGGAACAGTACTGTTACAGTCGTATCAGTGCATGTCATGGTGCATTTTCTTCCCAGGAATTTTTTAGTAAATGTACCATTTCACTCAGTCTCCAAGAGTCATGTTTATGTTATGGCTCAATATCTTGAGTGTGAGTGATGTCTGATGACAGAAACATGAAAGAGTAAAAGACCTTGTCGGGAGTGTTAAAGCCTGGTAGGGAAAGCACATTTGCTCTCACGCCATACCACAGGAACTCGGGCTGATTACTGTCAAGCCTCAAATTACAGTCCTCCAAAGGGTAACATCTTCTTCAATCTAGGTGCCCCCATCCCCTCAATCCCCTGATTCTCTGCCTGTCTTCAAGAATGACACAATTAGGGAAAATATGGGATAAGTCCACTTAATGCAACATGTTTTCTCTTCCTTGTGTAACTATGCCTGCTGAGTTTTTCCTGTGCTGTAATTCCAACCTGAAACCCGAAAACCAACAAGGAAATGGACAGAAGATCTTTTTTTTTTTTTTTTTTTTGCAAAAGGTAGAACAGCATTCTTCACAGCATTATTGGCGTAATGGTCCAGTAACTTGCAAAACAAGGTCTGATTTGGTGGGGGGGGTTCTTCCTTCATCTAAAATGTTTGATGACCATAATTGAATTATAGGGCAACAGTAGTAATGCAATCAGCACGTTTCCTGTCATGGTAATAGGCTGCCTGTTGAATGAGGGTGGGCAGCACTAGAGGCCTCACATGTTCGCTTAAAGAATGTCCCTCTTTGTTGTGTGCAGATCATTCTGTTTCTCATCTGCTTCTTCCTCTGGCTCCTCTTCCTCCTCAGGTCCTCTGAAGATGGACAGTTTCGCTGACAAGAGGCCTCTGCTGGGGGTTTGCAAGAGCACAGGGTCCTCTGGGTGAGTTCACACATCATAAAAAAGCTGACCTCACTTCCGCGTAGTCCTCTGCTGTATTCTTTCTGATGCCTCTAAATCCAGTATATGCAAAATTCCAGCTAAACATGATAGCAATAGCAGTCACTAATTAGAGCACCATTAACCAGTTCACCATTAACCTGCTCCCCCCTCACCGTTTCTGGTTGTTGAATTTTGGAATCTTGTTTGTTCAGTCTCCTGGTCTCTGCTCGCTCTGACTAATGAGAACCAAGTGACAGTATAAGCAGAGCCCTGACTGCAGGTGGCCATGTGGAAAAGCACATCATGAATCTGTCTATGCAAATCAAATACATATTTGTTTTTTCAGTCTTAAACCTCTGCTCCTTTCCAGAGGCACAAGGAAATAAAGTAATTGACAAGATGATGAGATACAGTTTGACCCAATGAAACAAGGACTTTAAAATATAAGGAAGTCTTCACTGAGCTACTTTCAGGGGAGCTCTGCTTAGAGGGGGGAGAGGGACTAAAACAACCTCCGTGTCTTTCGAAAGAGAAAAGGGGAAAGAGTTTCACTCTTCCCAGTGTTACGAAGTATAAATCCTGTATCTGAAAGTAATTTTATGTTAATAATAAGAGACATCAAAGGACACCCGACTTCTTATTATGAACCCTTCTCATGCATCCACCTGGAGCTGATCCAGAGATGTGGGTTCAGTAACTGTGACTCATGGATTCTTAGTGGCACTGTGGTTGGAATGCGAGCAGTACCTGAACACCCCCACACCCCCCACAGGCAGACCGACGAGAGATTAAACAGATGTGTACATCGCTGAGATTTTCTGGGTTTGGGTTCATGTGTTTGTTTAGGAAAAGAAAGTGCATTTCAAAAGTGACAGACCCCAAGGCATCTTGCACTCGCCTCCTCATACCCATTCCACGCTCTCCCCTCTCACTCCCCCTCCTCCATTTACTCACGCCGCTCTTCCAGAGCAACACAAAATTTAACTCAATATATCCTCCCAGGGAAATGAAATAAGGAAGTCTGACTTCAGCTGGGCCTTGATGGCGACCACCTTCTTGATGTTTTCCAGGGACTGCCGCCCCTGTCTCTCTAACGCCGTTACGGTTGCTTCTGCTTTTCCTATGTCCTCACTGACTCTGAGACAGGCAGCGCTTTGACGGTTTGGCGAATCACCCAGGCGTCGCTCGACACTAATGCTGAAAACATGCACTGTGTTGAAAAGCAGAAACCCTGACCTCTGGCTGAATGGCACAGCCTGGTTCTCCCCCCTACAGAAGTGCTTGGTAAATAACACTCTGGTCAAAGACGAGAAGGAAAAAGGCTTCCGGGTGCAGCGCTGTACTTTCCATTGGGCCTGTTCATAAACTTACTAAGGTCCTCACACAATTTTTAGCATATAATCATTTTGAAATAACAGCTTTTCTTAACCACCAAAAAGGATGCCGTCTTGACACTTAAATGGAAAACAGATTGGAGCCTTGGCCGCTACAGCAGTGCTGGTTTAGAAGTTGGTTCAGTCAGCTCTAGGCTTAGATTACAAGATTTGCAAATTAAAGGAAAACCAGAGAAGGGAAAAAGCATGTGTGCTGAAGCCCTGTACTTGTGGATATCCAGCCAGGCACACACAACATAATTTTATCAATGGAAAGGATTATGCCTTAAGTCCAAACAATGTATGGATCCAGTGATTTTCTTGACAGTAAAGCTACATATGCGTCCCTCTCACTCCCTGCACCAGTGCCAGTGGGCTTTGGGAATTAGTAAAGAATGCTGGTGCCATTGCAGACCTTGGTATGTCTGCTCACATTTCTGGAAAGGATTTGTGTTTCCTTCCCCTCCTTGTGTTATTATTTTCATTCAGTTTAATTACATCCATAGGTATTAAAAGTCTGGGAGATTTGAGGCCGCTCTCTCTCAATGAATGTAAATTTTATGGCCACTTAACTGTTTGTGGGAGTTTGAGTGCACACACTTCTTGGGCAAAAGTTCAGTGATGAATAAGTGTGCTTTGTTCTGTGGAGTTTGGGGAACTGTCAGTGACATTTCCAACCTCCGACTACCCCTTCACAACATCTCCAGATGCTGAGAGGATGTGGTCCTTTTTCTTTTAACCAATATAGTCCTCTTTCACCGTGTGGATTACTACTAGATGTGCTATTTTGAGGTTTTGGTTAATACACATAGATATTCTAGCCTATCGGTCCTATCTCATACCGTTTGCTTTTTAAGGAAACCCCAACATCCAATTCAAGAGGCAGACGCAACTCATTCTGTTTTAAAATTTTCTCATCCATTTTGTAACCATGTAATCATAAGATGACTAATGATTTTTCACTGTTAAATTATTAACTATTGAAATGAATCAGTTTTTGTGGAGTCTAATAGCATTTAAAGTGTTAATCGTGATGCAGCATGAAGTCAGTGTTGTGGATTTGGCGGAGTGGTCAGAGATCACTGTGTTGTTCCATTTGGAGGAAAGGTGTAATTCCCATTGTGATATGCAACATCTAGTGTGCAGGAAATATATCACAAGAAGACGTGTGTCGAGCCACAGCCAGACAAACGTTAAACTGGAAGCACACTGAGTGTTTTAATTAGAAGATAGTACACCTGGGAAATTTAACTTGTATTTTTATTTCACTCCCTATTTTTTAGGATGTATGCTTTCAACAAGGCCTTCTCACAGCTCGATAATAATATCTGCCCTTTGCTGTCTGAATCATAGGTAGAGGAGAAGTGGAGTTAAGTGTGTTGGACAACTGTGCATCTTCTTTATAAAACCAGTGTGTAAGATTTTGTTAGATCAAGTGGTGAGGCTACAGATTACTGAATACCCTTTACCCCACCCCCCTCTCTTTCAAACTTTATAGGAGAATCTACTGTGGCCTTCAAGTAAGCCCTCTCTAGAGCTACTTTTTGCCCGTTTGACCATTCTGGGCTACTGTAGAAACATGGCGGTAGTCAATGGCAATTTGTTGAGTCTTGGCATCTTTGCAGTTGCATTGTAGACTCAGTTCCAAATAGTCTCCACATTGTAAATGTAATTTACATTAATTTAATGAGAAAAGATTAGGTGATTCTAATATAGTCAACTTAACCCAAGCATCCCATATTTGCACAAAATGATGATGAAAACTGATGTGCAGGGATTTCTGTTTCCAATCTGGCATGACTAACGTGTCTGGCTTATAATAATCAGATCAGGTGTTCTTTTATGATGTTGTGCTACAAGTGAACACATTGTTACACCTACCTCTGTTCATTATGGTTTTGGGTTCCACCTGCCACCCCCCCCCCATCCCCATTTTGCTATTAAATGCACAAACAAAGGTAGGTGCATAACAAAAATAACTTCATACTCCTGAACATATATACATTTAAATCCACTTGGAATCATGTAGTGACATAATGCAGGTCGTTAATTACATGGTTCCAACAAATTCCACTTCGCCCACAAAGGCAGACACATTTGATGGCAAAAGCCCATTGTGGCACTAAGCCCTTGTGTTTCAGTGCATTTTCATGACAGGTTTTTCTCTGCAGACCGGATGTATCCGTACTCTAAAGTGTATGAAATGGAAATCATCAAGCATTTGTACAAAACAACCCACCAGATTAAGGGGATTTGGAGAAGTGATGCCTTTTATCCACCATGAGGTTATGGTGTTCTTCACTGTCACATTATGACCACCCACTGGCACATGCACGCACATGCTCATACTGTCTGTCATGAGTCTTTGTTCAGGGTAAATACTACCCACAGTGACTCAGGCAAGTCATGCAGGTGACTCCATATACATTTTAATTATACTATTGCTATGGTTATTATACTATTATACTATGGTTTGTTGTGAAGCTGTATGGATGATGTGGTAATGATGGTCTCAGTGTTCAGAAAAGACATTATACCAGGACAGAATCCACTGCCCTCAAAGTTTGTCTTCAGTGTGTGGGCAGGAATGTCATGTTCTCCACTGGAAAAAAAAAAAAAAGTTTTGATGAAATTGTACCTGGCCCTCTTTTGTCATGCCCCTGTGTGGAAATGAGAGTGGCTGTAATCTGGTTTTTCACTTCCCCTTTTTTCATTGCCCTGCACACATTCACATGCATACACACTTGTTCAGTGCTTAGGCAGGGCTGCGAGTCTCAGGCTTCATTCCAGAGCGTTTATTTTGACTTGCATGTCTGTTTTATGTCTGTCGAAAATGTGTTCTGCCTCACCAGTTTTCCCCCCCTTCAAATAGGAAGTCAGATTAAACTCAGTAGTACTGGAAGTGGTGCATATAAACACACCCGACAGGCTGAATGATTAGTAATGACTTTTCAAACCTTTACCACATCCCCATTCCCTAAACCAGGCCTCTGTGGTCAAAGCAATTAATATTTTATTTTACTAGAGTTTGAACTTGCCCTTTCCCTTTATATTAAACCGAGTGTATAGCAGTCCTACTGTAATTTCCTTAGATTTTGGATGAAATATATTGGAGCAGTGCCTTGGTGAGAGTAACACTGATAGTTCTTACCAGGAATCGCATTTATCAAGTGACTCAAATTAAAAAAATCATTCTTAACTGGACATCTTTGGATGCAGTTTTGGTCTATTAGAAAAAATATTTTAGCAAGTTTCTTAGGAAATGACTCCCATCTCAGATAAAATGTAGGAGATGCCTAGTAGTCACCTAATCTGTCTGGAGAACTCTGTGACATTACAAAGATCAGTCATTTTTTTCCGCCTGTAAGGAAATACAAGTTAGCAGTAGGTGGTGTTGAAAACTGAAATAGACAGTGGCAGTCAAATTACCAGCTGTTTTGAACATATGTTTAAGCCACTGAGTAACACTCAGGTGCCTAAAGCAAATGGCTTATTGACAGATATAATTTTGAGATTTCGTTTCAGTGTCATCTAACCTAGATAGCTTAGTCACCTATATTGTTTGTATTGTTTGTATCGCAATAAAGCGTACACATAAAAATGGTTCCGTTTTCTGTGTTTTTGATTTTTTTTTGAAAATACAGTAACATTATATCAATGATCAATTATCCAAACAGACATGCAGTGACAGTCCTTTGTAATGCTTTTGAGTGAGCCTCGCCCTTCTAACCAGTCAGAGGAGGCCGAAGTCAGGGGAGGGAGCTCACGGCTAAGTACATGAACAAGTTTCTGGTCTACTACTCCTACTGATGCTGACTGACACTGACTTCTCTGACACTGAGTGAGGCCTGGGTGGAGCGAAGTGGAGTGGTTTGCTTTCGAGTTGAGCTTGCATATTGTAGCTTTAACTTTTTGCACAATTCCTAGGAGTGATTCTGTGACACGTGATTGATATGGGCTGTGATTTAACTTAGTGTCTCCCTTGTTCCCTGCCTTTTCTCTCAGCCAGGACATGTATGATAGTGTATACATATACAAAAGGGACTATGGGGACACAAATGGTATTTAACATGCAGTCAACCTGTCATGGATTCACCTTCCCTCTGGTCCCCTAAGAGCATCTGCAGATTACTGCTTTGATCAGCCCTTCTCATGCAAACTGCAGGGCCCTATAACTCAAGCTCTCCTGTGACAAGAAAACATATGTCTTTACAGCTTGTAGACTTATTAGGCTTTTTTTTTCCATGAGTGGTTTTAACTGGTCATTGACCAGTCTGACTTCTCTTATTGTCTGTCGCATTCTATGGCCTCTAACTGACAAAAATAATACTTCTGCTCATTTGTTTTGGCTACAGAATGAGACTGGTGTGAACTTTGCTGTCTGAATCATAGGTATTGCACTGATGTCCAGTTTTTAGTGGAGGAGGATGCCAGTAGGGTGGGTGGGGGAGTGTCTTGAACCGGCCCCAGGTGGGGGACTTTTTGTAAAGACCAGAAACTTGGTTTTCAGAGCCAGAAGTATGAGCACCTGATGAAATAAGCATTAAGTCATTTGCATATGACACACATGCTGTATCGTGGCTTCAAGCTGTCCTCTAGCTCTTGTTCTTATGCACAAGCAGACACCAAACAAAATCGACTTGTCGTGTTTCTAGACACAGCTTTGACATGTCAGAGCAAAAGAAAGAGCTCTTCCATGACCAGATGTTTTTTCTTGTGTCAAGTGCTTTCACTTAATTTAGACAGAAAACTGGCTCACAATGCTAAAATGGCTCAAATTGGATCTAGTGCAAGCTATAGTTTGGATAATGAATATTAATATCCACTTTACCGCTGTCAAGGGAAGAAGATATAAGCTGAATTTATGGACTGCATACCCCATTTGCTTCTTGCACACTTCACTGTGTTGTAGATTTAATTGTAAATGGATAAAATTACCACTTTTGCCCTTCAGTCTACACTCAGTAACCCTTAATGACAAAATCAAAACATTTCTTTTGATTTTTTTTGTAAATGTAGAAAAAAAATCAAGAACTAAAATATCCTCTCAAGCTCCCTGTCAGACTGGATGGGACGTCTCTCTGAAGTAACATCTTCAGGTTTCTCCACGGATGTTCTAGAGGATGTAAGTTTTGGCTTTGGCTGGGCCACTCAAGAAGAGTCAGAAACTTGTCCTGAGGCCTCTCCAACGTTTTCTTGGCTATAATTGTTCAGGTCATTGTCATGCCGAAAACTGAACAACTGCAATAGTCTCAGGTTGCTCACACTCTAGAGCAAGTTTTCTTCAAGAACCTCACTTTATTTAGCTTATTTAGGATTCATCTTTCCCTCAAGAATTCTCAATCCCCCCCCGTAGCATGATGCAGCCACAACCATACTTTACTTAAGTGATGGTATTAGTCACGTGATGAGCAGTGGCCTGATTTTGGCCAGACATAGTGTTTGGAGTTCTGTCCAAAGGGTTCAGTTGTTGTCTCATCAGACCAGAGAATTGTTTTCCTCTTGCTCTCAGAGTCCTCTGTCAAATGCCAGAATCTCAGAGCATCTCTTCAGGTATCTTGAGGAATCCATGTCATGGATTGTCCAGGTCCATGTAATAAATTTGCAAAATATTCAGAAAACATGTTTTCACTTTGTCATTTTGGGTTATATAATGTATATAGTGTAGATTGATGGGCAAAAATAGCAATTTACTCCATTTAAAATTAAATCTAAAATCTAAAGCTTGAGAGGATCTGCAATTCAACTCAATTCAATTTTATTTATATAGCGCCTTACACAATCTAAATTGTCTCAAAGCGCTCTCTGCAGAGAAGAATGGCCCCAAATCCGGGTGTTCAGAGCTTGTGGCATATACCCACAAAGACTCAAGGCTGTAATAGCTGCCAAATATGCTTCAAATAAGTACTGAGTAAAGGGTCTAAATACTTACATCACTGTGATATTTCAGTTTTTCCCTTTTAATAAATTAACAAAAAATTAAAATATTCCCATGTCATACTCAAACATGTCCACACACACACACACACACACACACACACACACACACACACACACACACACACACACACACACACTGCAGTGTTAATCCAAAATGCTGGCCATTATACACTGTGTGGAGTGTTTAACAGTGAAGGAAATGTATTTCTGGGAGCTCTACAGACTTGGAGCTGTGGTTGAACTTTTTACCCTAATTACTTTCCTACTAATGCCTGCAGCTTGCCGGAATGACTGTGGCTCCTTTCAGGCCCCCAGCAGGCTCTGATGTGGCCAGTGTTTGTTGTGTATGGTGGGCCTGGGTTTGAGCTAAGAATGAGAGGAGTAAGACTGGAAAACAAAACAAATAACAGGAGGGAGCAGGGAAAGAATGCTGCAATATTCATTCCTCTCTAGTTGCCACAGTAGATGCAGATATGATTTTCCACTCATTCTACTAAAGCTACTAAATGGACCTTGAGGTGAGATTACATAGTATATTTCTTTTTCCAATGTCAGAAATCAGCTTTGAATATCAACTTTATATCATGTTTAAATTGGGTTTGAACTGATAATACTAAGTGTAAAAATATATACTTTACATATATACTTTCTTTCTGCAGTGGAGAGTTTCTGTCACATTATCTGAAAACTGTTTCAGAAGCTTTTCTGTCCTGCCCAGAATAATTCTGAGAGAATTTAGACTAGTTGTTGAATGCTGGCATAAATGATCGAATATTGATGGTGTTAATCTTAAATTTCTGGCTTCACTATTCGAAGGCCCATATCAGTTGAACTCAGCTCAGTGGAAATATCATTCCTCTGAAGTTCAGTAGTCTCCAATTGGAACAGCACAGTTTTCTCCTTCAGCAGAGCCGGCCTAGACTTCCCAAACCGAGGTTGTATTTGTTTAGCATTCCCACAGCATGTAATTGTCGTTCGTATTTGGAGAGCTTATAAAACTTTGCACCAGTCGGAAATGTGGTGACGTCCCTTCCTTGTAAATTAATTTATTTGCCTGCTTTTTAATTCCCATCTACGCTTTCTACAGCCACATGAAATTTTGTGGTTTTGATCTCCTGGTTCAGTTCACGTTCATAAAAAGATGTGAGCCGAGTCTCTCAGCCAGAGGGAAAATGCTCATGGAACAAGCACAGCATTGATGTGTAAATTAAAATAACAGATGTCAACATGTTTCATCAGGGAGGAAGTGCACAGACTAGATTACTGATAATGGCTCAATGATAAGACACTCACCATTCATAATGGTCCTTAATGACTGTTGTAAACAGTTGCGTATCTAAAATTAAGTCTTACATATGGATGTAAAAGTCTCATTAAACATTGTGTTGTTAGGAGGTTTTCCAAATGTGGTCTAGTGCAGCATAGTGGCAGAGCAGCAGGACAGAAAAATGACCCAAAGAGCCAGGGTTTACTGTAAGGCCAGTCCAGTGGCAGATGGATTTAGCAGGTCTGCCCTCTGGTTCATAGCAACTTAGGACTTTTACAAATCCTATTTTCTACTGTTGAGATCTTGTCTATTAGTTTTCACTGTGGGTGATTTTTTAACATTCATGTTCCCCTCGGGATGAATTCTATTGACATCATACTTTGTTTCATGAGCAGAATCCTGCAAAACTAATGACATTTCCATCAGCCTAAGCTGTACTTTGTGCATCTGCATTTTGTGCTAAATAGATGTTATCATGCTAATAGGCAAAACTGATATGTCAAATATGGTAAATTTTACCTGCCAGCCATCTGAATGTTAACAATGTCACTGTGAGGATGATTGCACACTGATATTAGCATTTAACTCAAAGCACTACTGTGCCCAAGTACGACCTCACAGAGTAGCTAGTGTGACTTAGTCTTGTGTCTGTTAAACAAAAAAGGCTAAACTTCTCAAATTTTCAAAAAAATTATAATTTTAAGGGGTAATACAAGAACTGCGCCTAAATAAGAAGAAGTCTAAAATTAAGGAAAGAATTATTTACATCAAGAGATGAAAGAATAAATAAACAAGGCTGAACATCTGACCAGGAATTTATTGCCAACTTGATGGAGATGCATTTCAGTTGGTACCCAAAAAGTAGTGATTGTCTTTTATTATCATCTTGCATTTGTGTGTTTGGTATCTGGCATTGCTGCTCCATTTTCTTCTTAATTTCTGGAGTAGCTTCTTGTCCTATCAGAGGAAGTAAATGAGCCAAGCCTCCTTTCCTCCATCTCCTTCATTTTGTATCCTTTCAGACCCAAGGGCCAGTTTGAGTAATAGTAATTGACACATTGATCTAATAGGGCCATCATAATAGGCCTGTTACTGAGCTGGGGAATGGTGCTCGGCGTCACCTTAACATGTGCAAGGACTGACATCCCGCCATAATCCATAATGATAATTGTGATTTAGCCTTGCTTTCAACCTACGCCCCAACGTCCCCGGCATCAGGAAATCTTATTACATCTGACCCCGCATTGCCTCCATTAGAACTGGGTCATTTGTTAAAATACTGCAAAAGCAAAACAATTGAACCCTGTGCCATTTTGATTCTATAATAATGGGTTATCATTGTCCCTTTGAATCAATTCCAGAGGCCCATTTTTCGGGATAGAGCTTTGAATTGGATTGATCGGACTCTGATAATGCTGAAATCGATGATGTAGCCACCTGAAAGTAAATTATCTTCGGGTGAAATTTTTGTATTAATCTTAATGCCTGTACTCTTGATTGGTAATGGTAACCGTGCTCACAGTGTGAGGACCTTTTGAAATGTTGACAGAGACGTTAACCATCGGGACGGTAAAACTTTTTCACCCCTTCTGTCTTCTTCAATAAATATTCATTGGGACTGGAGGGAGGAACACACTTGTGCTAACATCCATGCAGTATCTCTCTCACACACACACACACACACACACAAACACACACACACACACACACACACAGTACATGAGCAGTTCTTGGACAGTGCCTTAGTGCTGGGCTTGGGCTAAGAGATCTGAGGGCTCAGTTGGCGCCATTGCTGTCAAGACTCTGGCTTGGGAAGCATACACTAGTACAACACTAGTGTGTATCTGTACTTACAGTTGTCTGTATGGGGGTAAGTGTGTGTGCACATGTGATGCATACACTCTTGACTCATTTAGCTCATGTATCAGTCATCAAGGTAGTTGTTGTGTATTGTTGCAGCATTTATTTCTATTTGCTGGGTGTGTGTTCCTGCCATTGTCTGTGTGAAGAAAATGAATTGTGTGTCACCGTATTGCCTCTGATGTTAACTAACATGTGTGTGTTAGCAGAGCTACATGAAGGCTTTATCGCTGGCTGATGGAGTCCTGTTTGTGCCTGTAGTGTCAGCTGCAGCTTGGGATCATGGTCCTGTGTCGGCTCAGAGGACCAGATTCTTTGACAGCTGCGTACACAGTTTACAGACAATGTTCCGTTTGACTGTGTTGAAACCGTTATTGTAGGTGGAGCCTAAAGGCTTACCATGACCTGCTGTTTGCTGTAACTGCAGTTATATGGAAGGATTATCAGCATGGGATATTAGGACGAGCCTTTTCAGTGACATTCTCACAGTTAGATTGGTTTGGTCACCTCTGAGGAGAGAGGGGAAGCTAATGTTGCTTTTTTAGTTGTGTGATGATATTAATTTTTATTTATTTGTTGTGGCATTTTATGTGACATTGTGAGATACTGGCATTCAGAATGACAAAAAACATTGTGTTGAAAATACAACCTCCTCATTAATTTCAGTGAGACTACAGCATTGATGCAGTCGTGTGGGACGTGTTGCTGTGGAGGGGTCTGCCATAAAAAGGCAGGGCCTTACAGCAAGAAGGTGTTCAGTGCAACTTTGTGTTTATTGCTAATTAGCAAAAGTTAGCATGCAAATATGCTAAACTAAGATAGGGAACATGATGAACATTATACCTGCCAAACATCAGAATGATAATGCTGTGAGCATGTACAGCCTCACAGAGCTGCCCGCATGGCTGTGAACTCTTAGTCTTGTTTTGACAAATGCCATTTTTCATGTGAGCAAGGCCTCACAACAAATCAAAACCCTTAGCTGGCTATTACTCACTGAGGCTGACAAAAACACACTGCAGAGGTATGACATTTTTTGCCTTTCCTTATCTGTGAGTGCATCCAGGAATTTGACAATTTCATAGTAATTTTAAGATGTCTTTGCTGCTCTGTTATACTCTCATATGTGTTAAGAAACGCCTTATTTTCTCCACTGTTTGCCATCGGTACTTCACAGTGCCACAAGTGTGTGTCAGAGCTTTTGAATGGGAGAAGCAGATGTTTTTCCACCATAAGGAAGAAAAAGGAGCAGCAGAGATGATTGGGATGGCAGACAGGCCTTGACACAGCAGAGTCGGTCAGTGGAACAGGGTGTGCTGCAGGAATATTCAACATGGCTGAGGTCATCTGTGTCTTGTAATGGATGAAAGTCTTCCCATTATGAGCTCGTCATTTGAATAATGTCCAAATATCCCTCTGGGACTTGGCAATAGCTGTCCGCTGTTTAAACTTGTTATTTCCTAATGGTGTCTTGCACTGGCTGTAGTCAGCAGGAAGGGGGTTTCCTCATTGATCAAGTTGTCAAATCATCCTAGCCTAACCATCACAATCTCTATTTAATCAATGCATGCAGCTGTTTCTTTGGTTCTTTTACAATTGTGGGTTCCTTTTTTAATGAAACACCCCATTTATACTGAATTTTGAGCCATTGTGTTTACAGATAAACTTCCATACTTTGACCTTCACTGCAAATTTAAGATCCAGCCAGTGCCTCCTGTTTGTCTGTGCTAAGACTGATGGAGCATATAGCTGCACTCAGTATGCACAAGCAGACTAAATAGACTGTTGAAAGCACTTAGTCCTGTGGCTCAAGAAACAAAACTAACACCACATTTCACCCCTGCATCCTCAGCCAACACGGCACCACAGGCCTCGCCAAGGGTGAGGGAGAGTAGAAGACCGGTAGAAGCTTTCCTTGCAGACAGAGGGAAGGGGCACAGGGGACGGGTGGTGGTGGGGACGGTGGGGGGAGTCCTGCTTGATTAAGATTTATGTCTAAATTTTTCTTTGCCATCAGCCGCTGCCTGCTGTTGGATAAGCTCCCTCATGTATCCCTCTTCTCTGCTGTGTTGATAGAAAGGCTTCTAGTAAATGTGTTGCATGAGAAAGCATTTCCCCTTTTGCCCTTCGTTTTACTCCCTTTCACTCTGTGGACCCTCAGAAGGGGTCGGCCAGTGAGACATAATGGAAACAAATACTGTGAGTTCTCCAGGGAGCTACTGAGAGGAACAGTGTAGAGATGGTTAGAGCAAAATGTGGCTCGAAGTGCAGTTTATTGGCAAGTGGTTTGATGTTCTCTTCCGACATATTCACAAGAGCAGTTTGTTTTGTCATGGTGAGGTGCTTAGTATAAGTCTGTAGTGATAATTTGTTAACTGCTGAACAGTAACAAAATTACTGAAAAAAGAATCAAAAACAGATAAATTTTAAAAAGCAATAAGCATCGTAATATTTTGATTTTATGGGCCACCTCTACTCTTTACTGTTTTACTTATGTTTCTCATAAAATTTCAGTTTAAATAGTAAGTTATCAATCATCACAAGTGTCAGTATAGTGCCCTGAAGTTTTATCAGTAGTTAATTGACAAGTGCATAAACTGACTACATGTATTTTTTCTGTTTCCAGGACAAGCCCTCCCTACTGTTGTGCTGACCTGTATTCTCTACGGACAGGAGAAATGGTCAAATCCATTCAGTTCAAGACACCTATCTATGATCTCCACTGCAACAAACAGTACGTAGGATCAACTGATCTAAATAAAAGCTGTATTTCATGATACATGGCAAGTTTATCTTTGCTGTATTAATGAGCTGTTTTCTCCCTCCTCCAGTATTCTTGTGGTCAGCCTACAGGAGAAGATTGCAGCATTTGACAGCTGCACCTTCACCAAGAAGTTCTTCGTTACAAGTGAGGATTAACCCCTGTTCAGTTTTCTAACATGTCACTTAGTTCCTGGCAAGAAAACGAAGAAGGTTTTGTTAAGATTCAGTTAATAAGAAGATCAGTTGCTATTTAGATTTAAAAAAAGAAGTTAGATTTTTTGGTATATTGTCATAACATGTGAAATGTTAATATTTCATTGCTAATGGAAACATGCATTTGTGAATGTTGTGCAAACCCCTCAGTGTTCTGTACCATAGGCAGTAGTGCAAACAAACAGTGTCTGTTATGTAAGTTAACACTAACATTACCAAACATGATCAGTGACACTGTCACGTTGGCATCACACAAGCCAAACAAACACAAAGCAGATCATTTCTTACAATACAACCAGCCACCATGGCCTGGTGTTGTGCAGTACTAAGTGCTTTACTTTAGTACTTTAGTGACTAAACTGCTTTTATCAAAATATGATGTGAAACCCTCCATTTGAAGCTCAACAAGGAAAACTGTTTATAACACAGCACTCGCATCCTCCTGGCTGTACCTGCCATGTCTGCTGAAGGATGCTGTGAAAGAAAGGCCAGACTGTATTACAAGGCCATTGCTGTCCACTTAAGTCATTGACTGGAGTAAACTGACCTTACTGGCTGGCTTTAATGTGTCTCCTCTTTGTCTGCCTGCCTTCCTTATCAGTGTCTGGGCCACAGGAAACCAAACATGCTCAATAGTTATTAATCGTTTCTGAATGCAGGGGCCTTCTCTTCATAACGTTGTTTGGTCTGTTTGGGCCCTAAAAGCAGTAAACAAAGGGTTCTGAGAACGTGTGCAGAGCTCTGCGTTGGATGAGCCATTCTACTGTCCTATGTTCACTTCTCCAGGGATGTGATGGTGGAGATGTCATGTTTTTATGAGCACTTAAGGCCTGTCCCATGTTTATGTTCTTGCATTGCATTCGAGTGGTGTGTGCTGTGAGCTGGGACTCAGTCACCACCAGAAGCAGACTTTCTTTTTCTTTTCAACATCCAGTAATCATGGTTTGGTACCTACTGTTTTTTGTGTCATGTCCGTGGCTGCTGGTTGTATATTAGTTCCATATAATATTAATGTCATCAAGAGGAGGAACTTGCATCACCATATCTGTAGTAGCTCCAATAGTAATAGTAATAGTAATAGTAAGCACACAATAGTAATAGGGCTATCACCCCGAGGCACTGCATAACGAAACTATAAGGTACTAGTTTCTGGAGATCTCCTTGGTAGATCTCCTTCAAGGTCTACCAAGGAGATCTCCAGAAACTAGTACCTTATAGCTTCTGGAGATCTCCTTCAAGGTCTACCAAGGAGATCTCCAGAAGCTATAAGGTACTAGTTTCTGGAGATCTCCTTGGTAGACCTTGAAGGGAAAATATTGTGGTCCATTATTGGTCCAATGTGCATTGGAGCACTACCATGTACCAGCAGAAGTGGTTGAGCTAGGGATGTCATCCATGGATTCGCTTAAGATGAGGTTCACTGTGGGAAACTTCACCACCAAATTGACAGAGGCCATGAACCTTCTACTAAAGGCAGGAGGAATGCAGTTTAGTGGGCCACAGTACAGGTCATCTGGCCTGCAGAGCCTTCATGAATGATATAACTGTGATTACTCCATTGATCCAAGGAACACGGTGAATCCTAAGCTCACTGAGTAAGATTGCTACATGGTCACAGATGCAGTTCAACCCAGGAAACCTAGAAGTCTTAACTATCCTAAAAGGAAAGCCAACCAAAAAAATCCTAGTATACTAATACAGCAAGGAATTCTATGCCTTGGAAAGAATGACAGCACCCTGAAAGACAGTGGCAACCACAAGGACACCATGGCTCAACTAAACATCTGACTCAACTACCTGTTTGAAGGTTTAAGGTGTGGTGCTTCCAATATGGCATCATATGTCGACTTCAATGGCCATGACCTCCCTGTGACTCAAGTGGAAGAAATGGAGAGACTGTGCAGCAAAGATGGTTGGGTGTTCCCCCAACATTCAACTTGGTCAACCTTCAAGCTCTGCTTATCAATCTCACTGCTGGTGTAACAATTCAAAGCCACCAAGGTCCTTACATAAATTGCTAAATGGACGAACCTGCAAAGGATCAGTGTCAGTGAACACCAGGCATTGTTAAAAGATAAAAATAATCTTACCATAGCCCTCCTCCAATACCCTGGCCTTACATTTACATTGTTCAGAGGTAGTCTAAAACTACTTTGTGCCAAAAACATTTAGTGTAATGTCCAGTCAATGCAGTCATCTTTCCAGTGTGCTCATACTTCAGGCAAGCAGATCAGTGGATTTGCTTGCAAGGCACAGATCAGTTATGCTCTTGCACTTTTGACTGTGTCATTCAAATCTGTTAATCCGTTTCTTCTTTATTTCAGATTTTCCTTTGAGAGTGTGAGCTTGTCTCATTCTTTCTGGTCTGTTGTGTGTTTCATGTTGATCATCAGTGCATGATAGCTGAACATCAAGATTTTGTTGGTGAGAAACACTGTAGGATTGGTGGCATGACAGGCCTGTGCTATTGAAGGGGAAACAGAGGGTGTATTGTAGGGCACTGATGTAAAGATTATGAAAAAAAAGGCTGTTACTATTTTGATATTTTTGATTTTGTTTTTGTTGGGTTTTGTTTCTGACCTAAAGAAACACTTTGGTTTAAACATGGGTCTTTCAGCATTCAGCCTTCAGAAGCCTGAACCCTGCTTTCTTTTCCTTTGATTCCACCCATCATGTCTGTTTCCTGTCCCCACTCAACTCTCTGCTCTCCTGCTCTCCACCCAGGATGTCAAACACATGTTATCACACTGCCTGGGCTCCCCTTGGCCTTGGAGAAGCACAAAAGGCTTCTCTGGCGCTACCAACAACCCTTGTGGCTTACCTCAATATCCCCCCACCCCCAACCACCCACCCAACCCTCCAACACAGCACACTACATTACTGTCTGCCTCCACCTCATCTGCTCCCAGAGCACTAAATTATTGTCAGCAAGCCTTTTTCACCACAGCTCCATGCATTAGCTCAGCCTATTTGTGTGTTATGTGTGTGCGCACATGCACGTGTGTGTGTGTGTGTGTGTGTGTGTGTGTGTGTGTGTGTGTGTGTGTGTGTGTGACGAGGGTCCATTTTCTCGAATGCTCTGTGTGTGTGTGTGAGTGTGTGATCATTTTGTTGCCCGTATGTTTAGGCATGCTGGAGCTTAGTTTTGGTGTTAGTCATAGATTGCTCCATGTTTGTCTTGTAGTTGTTTACCTCAACATCTGTTTGAGTGGGAAGAGAAAAATACGTCCTTATAACGTCCAAGACATTTATCTGTTTGTGAACACAGGATTTTGTTTGTCATTTAGGGTTATTGCTCGCTATTTTTATTTCTGCTGACAGCACACCAGTTGTGTTTGCGTATGAATGCGTGCATGTGTGTCCCCACAGGGATTATTGTGCTGGTCAATCAACAGAGGAGCCATCCTCAATTTATTGGGTACCACAGTCTCCATTAGGTCATACTGTGCACACACATGTACAGACACGTCACCCTCATTAGACTCCCATTTATCTTCCCAAACAAGAGACTCCCCACAAACACTTTAATGGTTTAAGATAGTTACAGATACTCTCCAGACAGGAGGCTTATGACAGTCCCTGCATATGTGTTTGTTTTTTGTACAGTACTTCTGATGAGGTTATTTACCAAAATGTGTATGAATGTTTATATCTTTTGTAGTCATCGCTGGTCCTGCTGTTAGTGTGGCTGTCTTTGTGTCTTTTTAGGCTGCTATCCCTGTCCTGGCCCCAGCCTCAATCCAATATCACTAGGAAGCCGCTGGCTAGCATACGCTGAGAACAAGGTAGTCTACACACACATAAACACACATAAACCACTGTGGTAGTGCCTTATCAGAAAAGCGATATATTTACAATCCAAAAAATGCATTTTTTATCTATTTTCTGCCTCTATTTTCTGTCTTTAATCTCTCTGGATAAACAACTCATTCCAAGAAGAGTCCACTAGAGATGATAACAATTTGAAAATCAACAGATGCACAGGAGTTTTCTGTTCTCTTCTGTTTAATGGGATTAAGTATTTATAAAAACCAGAATGTTGTATTGCGCACTCTGCAATACATTTAATGCATAATAGTGTTTTGGCGCTGGCCCACTCAAGTAATTGACAGATGGGGCCACTGTCTGTGTGACTGCCTGAGGATTACGAGAAATGACAGAATGCAGTTTTGTGAACAGTAAGAGTAATACTGGGACAGAAGCATTCAAGAGATATTGTATTTGAAATTTAATCAGTGATTGGCTGTTTGGTTGTGCAATGTTTCTTTGAAAGCAAAACCAATTTCTTCCAAAGAGTGAAGAGGGGAACCTTTAGGATGTCTGAAATCTGAGTCAGTTTCCCCCCAGTTCTCTCTCTTCATACATGTTCTTTAGACTTCCACTCTGTGTCCTGTATTTATCTGTCAGCCTTGTGTTTTTGCAGTTGATAAGATGCCACCAGTCTCGTGGAGGGGCTTGCGGTGACAATGCACAGTCCTATACAGCTACAGTGATCAATGCTGCCAAAGTAAGTGAATATACATGAGACACATTTGCTTGTTTGTCTATTATGTTGTTTTCTTTCTCTCATATACACTAAATGATTGAACAGAGCTGAATTGTTGGACATCACAAGCTTGGTAAACAGATAATCATATTTATTTAGTGTTGTCCCATAGATAGGGCCAGGTATTATAAATTTTAATTAATTATTAGCGTGGAATTGTACAGAAAAGCTTTGATTTGATGCATACCCTGTTTTGGGGTCATAGTTTGCTGTGCATAGAGTACAGTAGGAGACACAAAAGAAAAGCATAAGGTAACATCTCATTTATTTTGAAAAATGTAAATATCAGATGGTGGCCCATTAGAGTCAGAATTATTAAACACTGTAAAAGGTAAGGCACTCAAACCATAAAATCACTCACGTGAAAATGTCAGCACTGCAAAAGACTCTAACCTGCATGTTATAAAATTATAAAATAAGATTTTTCCATTATGACACATGTAGCCTCTTTAAATTTACTTAAATTGATCATTTTAGCTAGCTGTGCAGTTATAGCTTTTCACATTAAGCTTAACTGTTTGTGCATAAATTTAATTCAATTCAAGACCCTCTCTATAATGAGGTTTTACAGGGTAAGTAGCCCTGGAAGTCCATTCATCAGTGGTTAGAGCAACTGGATGGACACTGGATAATTCCTGGATGAATTAGGGGTGCAAACTTGTCACCATTAGGTGAAAATCACTGTTTTGAATCCAAAATAGGTCACTTGTGTGATTCATGTAGATCCCATGACCTTTTGAAAAAGTGTCCGTTCTGGTTCTGCGAGGACAGAGTCACAGGTAGACCTCCTGAATTCTGAGAATTTATCTTATTCATGTGGCAAGTACAAGGCTAGTTTGACTAAAATTATTTGCATCACAGGGTGCACTGAGCTGAAGAAAGTCACATGTCCTGTACTGATACACCCAGGCTTTGTGTTAGTGAAGGCATATACAGGGTAGTGTTTTCTGCTGAAGGACCCTGCTGTTTACTCCAAACTGCAGCAAACATACCAATTTCCTAACACGTTATCAGAATCGGTGAACCGGGGGTTGGGAAACAACTTGTCAGTTTCTGTCTGTCATCTATCAAAAGGTCCTTTGCTCTGTTGTAAGCCGTTGTGCAGATGAAAAAAGCACTTAAATACAGTATTTCAGGGTCTGCGTACACCATCTGTAAATGTGCTGACATTGGATCCACCTGGCTCACCCTGGCTAACCGGTGCTGGGCTTATGAGACACTTCATCAACCTGCCTATCTGTTTTTTTACCACTGTAATCTGTTTCCCTCCAATGGTCTTGTTTCACTCAACTCCACAGGGGAGGGACTCTAAGATGGCTCACTAACAGCCAGCAGCCCCCTTTGATACCAGATGATATTCATTCCCGGTCTGATTTAGCTACTTGCAAACACATGCTAACTAGCTATCTCCTCATATGGTTCTAGTCTGTTTCTGCATTCAGTCCCAGAGGAAGGGCTAATTGATTTACAAAGAGCAAGTGTATCCCTTCCCGTCTTAATGAGTGCCAACAGCTAGTGTGAGAGAAGTCTCGTTAGCAGACTAATGATGGCATACATCAAAAAGACCACTGTGTCACTATCAGATTAGTGGCACGGTAAGGGGTAGACAATGGCGGGGGGGGGGGTATTGATATGCAGACAGGCAGTCTGCTTGCCTGCCCTCTCCTCATTTAGGACCATATATCTCAATATGGATGACAAGGTATCTCCTTCTGGCTTGTGGCGCGACACGCTGGCTCTTAGTGCTGATGTCCAGAGACACGGAAACAAAAAAGGGGGGGGCTGCATTAAATTGTAATGGCTTTTGTTTATACGGATAAAAGAGAGAGTAGAACAGCTCTGACCAACTGGACTCCCTGTTCCAAATCTGCTCACTGTAAATCACATCAGTCCTGTTGCCCATCACTCCTGGGTGTATGATTAAGAAAACCCTTTCACATAAATAAGGTTGTAATTTGTTTAGATGGCGACATCAGGCCGTAGTTATGTGGGTGTGAGTGTTCATGTGTTTTCCAGACATGATCTGCCTCCAGACTCCCCCTCTCCACCGGCAGATCAATAGCTCCTGTTTGGACTACCACTAAGAACTCCACAACTGCAGTGATTAGAAAACACATTAGTGTTGATCAATTAGGAGCCAAACGCCTCACTTAATAATTGATGGCTCTTGTGGAATTTTACACACACACACACACACACACACACACACACACAGGCAGCAGACACTGTTAGTGTGCCTGGCCAAGTGGCAAAGAGAGACAGTGGGTGATCCTCAGACCCAACAAACGCGAGGCGCCACGCTCTATTGACAGGGCCGCCTAGTCTGAATGCCTGATTAGGCTCTCCGGGGCCCCTTTGGCGCTTACACACACAAAGACACACAGTCACACGCATTGGACTCCATTAGCCAAAGACAGTGTAGTAGGTGAGATAGACTCCACTTAAGCAGCACTATCCATTTCCCTCAATCGAGCCACAGAGGTGTGTTTGAGCCAGACACCCTGGCTGGGCCTTAAACGGACACAGAGGAGCCTCACACACACATACACACGGGTGTCTCGTGTGGCTACAGTGCTACAAGTCATCAGCACTGCAAGTTATCAGCAGGCATCAAGTGAACATAGTGCACACACACACACAAACACAGTACTGCGCATACACCCATGCACCTGGCAGCTATCCCTCTCACATTAAGTGCCAGCAAAGGTTTCAAACTAAGTGAACTACAGTGCACAGATATCACATACACACAATATATGACTTGGGAATTTATTATATCAGGTGTTGAATTTCTCAAGCGCAAATCTAAACTTTATCCTTTGTCCTTCCAGACCTTAAAGACGGGCCTGACAATGGTGGGTAAAGTTGTCACCCAGTTGGCAGGCACCCTACCAGCGGGCACTCCAGACGAGGAGGGCACACCTCACAGCACGAGCCGCCGCAGCCCCCACAGCCCCGGTGTGGTCACCATCATTGACACACACAGTGTTGGCGAAGGACAGGTTGGTCAAGCTTGATTTTGCTTGGTGTTATCAATGATTTAATATTATTTGTGTGCTGTGATTATACTTTTAAATTCCTCCTGGATGCCAGATGGTTCACCTCTTATGAACACTAAGACAGCATGAAGACATCTCAGTTTGGGGCACCATTGAAAATTCATGGAATTTTGAATCAAGGCAACAGCGAGATCCCTGTCAATCATGATATAACAGTTTATATAGTATCAGTACAACAGTATACACACATTTAAATTATGTTTTGCATTAAATTTGTACAAACACATGATAGGGTGGATCAAATTGTTTTTCCATGTTTTAAGTAGTGCAGACTTCTACGTGTTGTAGTACAGCACACACTGGAAAGCTATGACAGTCCTGTCACATGTATCAGTATATTGGTCTGCTGTTGTGTTTTTAAGTGTGCAAATTTGTGCAAAGACTTCAAAATGTCAAAGATGAGAGATTAATTTTACTGAATTTACTTTACTTGCTTGTTGTTTTTAAATCTGAAATGCATCTACTGTTTTTTGCTGTAAGTGGCAACTGCAGGAAATGGAACTTGCCATGAACTGACAGACGAAGGTTTCATCTGAGACGTCGACCAGTTTCTTTTTTGCCTTTGCTTAAATTGGTGGATGTGGGTTGTAGCTGAAACTTCTCAGTTGTGACCTAAAAAAACACAAGTACTGTATATGAGGCAGACCTTGACATGTTAGGTTCAGCCGTTCATGTTCCCTCACTGAAATGGGTACTAATCAATATATAACTCCCCGTCAATGTGCAAGAATGTTCAGGAAACTTTTGAGGAACTTCAGTGTAGTATCTGTAGAAAAAAATCTTTTGCATGACAAACAGACATCGCTGTCATCAGCATTAACAGTGGAACACCACTGAGTGTAGGATGACTAAGTTACAATAAGGTACAATATTAATAATTCATATTATAAACATTAGTTTATATTTTCAGTACTTCATCTTAGTGCAACGTTACACTATGTACGCTGTGTGTATGTCTTAGTCTTTGAGGTTCACTCTGTCTCTTGAATGGTCGGACAAGATGGATTAGGTTCTTGAAAACTTGACAGCCCCACCCCTAACTGCACCCCAGCACGAGCTCAGAGTTAACAGGTCTGAGCTCACTGAGTGTTTCCTCTTTGGATTCTACATGGTGGATAACCAGAAACCATTACCAGGTGACCATCCTCATTTAACTGAATGTCAGTTTTACTGGCTAGCCCTCTAGCAACTTACATTTCCCCCCAACTGAGCCCTTTATATACATAATGCATAGATACATACACACACACCAAAGATTAAATTGGCTTTTTTCCTCTTTGGTCTTGTCCTGTGTGACAAAGGTAAACATACGTTTGGCCTCTGCGGCTTGGTGGGAAACAGGAAAATCTCCAAGGTTGGCTTTTTTTTTTTTTCCTATGGCTTAGACACACTCAGGCTCATTCACCTCGCTCCCCACAAGTCGCTGAAGGTGTGACTTAGATTTGCTGCATATTTTAACAGCCAAGCTTTTAGCCACAGCCCTGGCTGTTTCAGCAGCCGCGGTAAGAGAGATGCTCTGTAAACAGTCTGCTGTTGGTCTGCATGGGCAGCAACCTCACATGAAGCTCCAGAGAGAACCATATGTCAAATAAGGTCTTGACATTGTATTTGCCCACTTTTATAAGTTTCTGGACATACAGTACTGAGCAAAATTTTGGGGCACTGAAGGAAAGACAGAATGCATAGAATAGTGAATGAATACTTTTAAATGCGGTAAACTGAAAGCATCTAAATTAAATCAGTATTTGCAGTGAGCACCCTTTGCCTTTGAAACATCACCAGTTCTTCTTGTACATCTGCACACAGTTTTTCAGGGTATTTAGCAGGTTGGTTGTTCCAAGCATCTTGGAGAACTTGTCACAGTTCTTCTGCAGATTTAGTCTGACTCAGGGCAGTTTTTGCTTAAATGATATTCATGATGATTTAAGAAAATACTGAAAGGCACTAATATCATCTGCAGCAGCCACAGACCTCATGTCCACGGTTGAGGTGCTTTTGCCTGCAGAAGACAGTGCAGCTGCTATCCTATGGTATTTTTCATACATGTGCAGGATGGCTGTCCTTGAAGTCCTTGTTTGAACTTGAAATTATCACTTGCACTCTAATCACATTATATGTGGCTCTGCCCCCTTTTACTGTCTTTGCCCTGTTACACTTCTTCTGTATTACTGTGATTTGCTTAAGATCCTATTTATTATTTATAACCCAGCTATTTCCACACTATGAAAATCTACTAATATCTAATAACATTATAACATATAATGATAGATGTGTGAATGACACACCCCTAGTTGCTGATGACCAAAATCATAATATTGCCAGTCAGGTAGAGTTGGAATTGTAGTTGAAGTTATAGTTAAAAACGTCTGTGTTTGTTGTGTGTTATAAATGATTAAAATATATAGAGATACACTCTCTCAAATTGTTATGTTATGTATTTAAATATGTATAAATTGTTTATTTCATTATTTTCTGTGTTCAAAGAGTGTTGAGATGACTTTGTATGAAATGTGCTACACAAATGTTGATTGACTCATTGATCTCACACTGGTTTTACAGTGAGTTCACTGTAGTTCAGTGGCCTCCCCCGACTCCAGATCTGAATCCAGTAGAACACCTTTGGTATTTGTTAGAGAGTAAATGGAGGAAGTACCCAGTATATTTATTATTCCCAGTGTATACCTGGATATGATAAATATACATACAATATAGGGCTCAGTTTGAAGCATGCCAGTTGCTTTGAACAGGATCTCCCTTAACATCTACAGCAATGCTAAAAACCTTTATCCTGTAATTCTCCTTGGCCACTCTAAACCATGATTAATCATACTGCTGTAGTTGTCACCTTTTTTTAATGAGGCATGTTAGCATAAATAGTACAGTTTGTCAGTGATACTGTCACCACACACACACACACACACACACACACACACACACACACACACACACACACACACACACACTCACACTCTCACTGCCTTCTCCTTCTCTCTTACACAGTGATTGTAGCCGCCCTGTAGCCAGTGTGTTGTCTTTATAAGCTAGACCTAAGCCTTCAGAAGCAGGCCTGTACTCTGTCACCAGCCGACACACTGTAACCATACACTGGCCATAAACACTGACTAGACCAGGAAGGCAGGGAGGGGAAAGCAAGGGGTGGAGGAGAAATGGAAGGTGAAGGGAGGAGCAGGAGTGTTGTTGGGGAGGGGGGGGGTTAAACAAGATGGGGGTTTGGGATGGGATTTTTGGAGAAATGAGAAAGGGCTGGAATTTGATAGAGGTGAGTTCCTGTGTCAGTGTGGTAGTTTAGAATATTCCCATCTCTTCCACGCTCTGAAATTCCTTATTTGGACCAGCAGCTTCAATGCACACACACACACACACTCTCTCTCACACACATGCACTCTCCCTTGTGTAACAGGCTCGGTTCTCTGGAGGACACTCTTGTTTCAAAGGGCTCCAGCAGGATTCCCTCACAGAACAACATTGTCTGCCTGCAGCGTAATAAAAGTGATCTGCTTCATGTCACCAGCCTCTTTCCTTCTCTCTGTTCTCCCATTTTTTTCCTTTTTTTAAAAAATTCTGCTTATTTTCTTGCTTGTAGTCTGAGATGAAACCGTTTAGTTTTTTAGAGGTGGTTTCTTGTTTGGACTAGTTATGTTAAGTTAGTTCATGCTGAGCCAACCTTCCTGACATCATTAATGCAGTACCGCTATATTTAACCCTGTGTACTCGTTCTCTCTCACACGCATACTCGTCCACAGAGTGACCTCATGTCTCGGCTTATTTCTAATCTGTCTTTGTGACCAAAAGGAGTTTTCTGCCAGCTCCTGATTTGGGCTCAGCCTTTGTTCGATTCGTCCCCAGTCTTGACAACATAGGACTTCATGCAGAGATTTAGGAGCAGCCTCTAGTTTTATTTTCTGAGGCGAGTTTCAGAAGGAGAGAGCCAGTGTTAATTGACGCCAGTTTCTGCCTGTTTACGGGAAAACCCGGTGTCATGGGGTATTGTCAAACCCACATGTGAAAAGCCACATTATCGCCAAAGTAAATTTGTCCATATTCTCGTCTCGGTTGCTGGACCATATCCCATCCTCACTGGCCTCAGCGCAGCCTCTTACTGAAGGACCCTCACTAACAGATGTTGATGATTCATAGTTTCTTTGAAGCAGCATGAGAGAGAGAGTGATTATTAACAAATATTTTGTCTTCCTTTCATGCCTACCAGGTAATATGCTAATTATTTTCTATCCACAAGAGGGCAATGGCACATTCAGAAAGGAGTTTCATATCCAGCTCTTTAACTGTGGAGTGATGTCAAAGCACACTGCAGAGTGTGGTGATGAAATCAGACCAAACCAAAATGTGAAGAGAAATCCTTGAGGGGGGGGGAAAGTCCCATTCTGGGTTTAATGTGCACATTGTTAGAAAATGATTTGGACTTTCTTTGTTTGCGTGTGTGGTTGTGTGTGTGTGTGTGTGTGTGTGTGTGTGTGTGTGTGTGTATACACACTACAGGTCTTGGTGAGTGAGGACTCGGACGGAGAGGGAGTGGTGGCTCACTTCCCAGCTCATGACAAACCCATATCCTGCATGCAATTCAACCCCAGTGGTAAGACACACTCGCACACCCAGCCACACACTCTCACACACACACACTTTTATTTTTGAGGAAGGAGCTAGAATACTCTGTGCAAGTTCAGAGGACAAACAGCAGGAGAGAGAGTACATTTCCTTTTAGTTAATTGAGAGACTGAGATAAGCTACAGTGTTAATTTACACCCAGCCTCAATCTGCATAACAAATCCATCTGTTTGCTTTCTATAAAAGATCTCCTCTGAACGTTTCTGGTTGGATAACGCCACCTGATTAACGAGTCGGGTGATGAAAGGTTTGACTGTGATACAAGTCACATGAGAGACTCAGGTATATTAACATCTGATAACTGTTGATAATGCTGAAGAGCTTAAACTAATAGAACAAAACATTGTGAATGGGCTTATTAAAATGAAATGAAAAGACGTGTGCATGTTTTTTGTATGTCCTTCATTTCCTCTGAGCTCAGTTTGATGTTTTGATCCATCCATAGTGACATAGAAGCAGAATAACTCATCCATCCAGATGAGACTTGTCTCAGTCAGGCTAGCTTTTAGAATTAGCTTCACAGGAAAATACCAGTTTGCAGCTTAGAGTAAGAGAGGTATCATAAATGCATTGACCTTCATCTTTATGTTTGTGCTAAGTGTTTTTTAGTTCCTGCACATGTATGTTCACTACCTTCACAGAATATCCTGGATTGGAGGGTTTGTAGGGTTTTTTCACCCGTTTCCACCTTTGTTTCTGTTAAATAGAGGTCATTAAAATGACCAACTGGTCCTTGAGATAGCAGCAAAAAAATCTAAAATATTTAGTTTTTTCAACACACTTTACTCCGGCATCTCCTTTCCCACTTTCTTAGCACTGCTGACCTCCACCCCAAAAAGAAAAGGACAGTAGATGCTTTGTAAGTGTGAACAGGCTGCCATGTCAGTGTCTGCGTTGGATTTGTGAGCCGGTGTACGTCCCTGTTACTGTTGTGTGTATGAGTGTAAGTGTGCGTCCTGTATTTTGTGCCCTGTGTGTTGTGTGTGCATGTGCAGTTAATAAAGGAGCTGTTGAGCGATGGCTCTCACCCTGTGACCTCCAAGGCCCAAGAATCTTTCATTTACCCAGACTTATGACTAAACTTAGCAGCTGAGCAGGAACAGGAGGATATTGAAGACAAAGACAGACAGGACATGGTTGCCTACCTATCTTCTACTGTCTCTCCTCACCAAAACAGAGCTAAAAGGAAAATGAATTTCAGACCCAAGTGTCTTAGGTGGGCTTCTTTTTAATAGAAAATTGTGAATCATGGTGTCGTCAGTGACATTCATGTCTTCTTTAAATCTTTAATATCCAAACTATATGCATTCTGAGCATATCGCAATGCAGTACATGTGGTAGTTAGTTTCTGGGTATTGTTAGATGCTGAGTCAGCAAACTGCCAGATTCCCCTGACACTTTTCACAACAACAACAAAACGCACTTTTAATCTTTCTGACTCATTTACTCTGAGCCATATCTGAAGGACTAATAAGTGTTTCAGTTATAACCAAAATCAGCACTAGAAGTGCAGCCCAAAAACACAGATTTCCCATTTTTTTCTTTGCAGTTTGAGCGTGTAATCAGATTAAGATGAATCTTAACACACGTAGAGAAACTCTTTTTTTTTTCTACTGTTGTGAATGCAGGACTCGTTTCATCATTGTTTAATCTTTTATCCATTTTCATTTCTAAGCTGCCTGTTGCAGAGCGTCCCATAATTAGAGGCCTCTTGATTTGATCAGAACCCAACTCCCAAGTGACGGGTTCATAGGTCTGGATCCAAGTGAACTCTTTCTAAGGAGTGAGGAGAAGTGACTCCCACTGAACTACCTTCCTGGCCCTACTGAGGCTCCCTTCACAGTGGTCAAGCTCACCATGGCAGAAACAAGAAAGATAGACTTACCAGGAAACAATGATATGACTCAAACAGAGCCTGGAAAGCCCAGAAGTTTTGGCTGGGAAGAGTTATGTAAGAAACCCCAGTGGCTTGTGTGTGTTGGAGGCTCTACAGAGGGCGGAACGGTGGCCGCCAGTTCTTGGTGTGGCGGCTGGCGCTTTGCGGCGCTTCGGTGGATCTGTGGATCTATTCCTAGTGGTGTAATTAGAGGGACGCAGATGAAGTGCAGTGGCGAAGCATTCTCTTTAACAGCTGCAATGTGTGTGTGCTTGTTTTCTTTCTCGTCCTCTTCACTCGTCCTTAACGATCCTTGACTTGATTAATAGGTACGATGCCAAGGTCAAAATACACTCATGTTTTCATGGTAGATATTTTGTCCAACAACTTGTGCATTTCTTTTGACTATGAGTGGCACTAGATGGAGTGATTGATCCAGCAACCATGTAAGGCAGCACCCTCTGGTTCTCTTCAGTCCTACTCAGTCTGATAGGGATCAAGTGTTTTACGATGCAGTGGTGGACAAAGTCTTCAGATGCAAAGCAAAAGTAGCAACACTGCAAAATAAACATACAAATTGCAAGTTGGCGTCCTGCATTTAAAACTATATTTAATTAAAATTACATAAATGTGATAAGAAAAAATATATTAATGTATCAAAACTAAAAGTATTAATCATGGAAAACAGCTTAGAGTGCTGAATTACATGTATAATATCACATCATTGGTACTGATGCATTAATGTGTGAGCAGCATTTTAATGATGGAGCTAATACTACTTTATGTACTGTTGGGTCAATAAATCATCAAAAACCCATCATATTTTATAATAGGATCAAAAAGGTTTAATTTCCACTTGGGTCGGGGGTGCGTTTCCCTTTTACTTTTCCAAATCCTGTTTTTATTTCCACCAATTTTATAGTTAGAGTTTGATTTACTCACTGAAATTGCCATGAACAGTGTCCAGTCCAGCTGCCAAAATTAATTAATGATCAATATAATCGTTAGTTCCAGCCCTAAAAATGTTAACAAGCAGCTTTTGTTCTCACCTTCAGTTATTACTATAAGCTCACAGCAGTAAGCTTTAAGTGCTGAATCATGGTCTGTTTTCTACTGAAGAAACTCTGCCACTTCTTTTGCATCATTTCCTGGTAAAACAAAATGTATCTGCGTGTTGATTTACTGTACAGATGACGACGTATAATTACAACTTTCTACAAAGAAATACGTGAAGTGAACATCAGTTGAAGATAAGGGAACGAAGCACTCTTTAAAGTATAAATGCAGTTACAATATAATTTATCATTCTGTCGGATTTTAAGGAAATTGAATATTACCCAATATTTCTATTCTTTTATGGAAAGTTAAATAAACAATTCTTTTATAGTTTATTGCACTGATTTATTTTCTTTGACCATCAGAGACCATCAAAGGTGAAAAAATCTTTCAGTTCACGTTTCACCTCGCTGTTGTGTGCCTTGTGCCTTGTCTTTACTTTAGCCTTTGCAGACAGCATTCAGTTCAGACTTGTGCCATGTTTGAAAGTGCTGCAGAATCTTTCCAGGTCCAATGTAGTGTGATTGCCAGCATGACTTTTAAATAAATGTAATCCAGAAGCTTATTCATACATGAGAAATGATTGTCACATTTGTGGAGAGAGTTGCATGTGCTTTCATCTGCAAAGAAACTAGCTATAAAATAAATGTAATGGAGTAAAAAGTACATTTCCCCCTAAAATGTGGAAGAAGAATATTCAATACAGTAGCAATGCTAGTAGCTCCAAAATGTACAGTACATGATGTATTTAGTTACTAATTTCCATAACGGCAGACACGTAATAGTTACTCATAGAAGTGTGGGTTTGGTCGGCTTATCTTTAACCCATAACAGTGTGTACGTTTGGATTTTGTCTCATAGACATAATGTTCATATATTACAGAACAATTTGCAGTCACAAACTGCCACGTAATCTCTGGCTGGATTATCCTCAGACGCAATGTGCTCGTTAGAAAATGTGATCAGGTCACTATTACATTTCCTCTGCAACATATCTTGCTGTCTGTACTGTGACCATGAATCAGTCAAATCGTCTGTGTCTAAACTGGATGCAGGTATACTTCCACCCTTGTGCTGTGAACAGTCTCTTTCATAACCTTTTTCAGTCTCACAAACCCTATTAGGCTGCCACAGATTCACAACTGGATTTTTGTGCAGCGGTCTAAATGTTCTGAATATGGAAGTTTTGAATACCCCATCAAAGCCAGGAGTAATGGCAGATGAATCAAGACTGAATCTCTCTCCACACGGAACTGTCCCATAAACCATATCCCTGGTTTAGTAACAGGCCAGTCTAATGAATAGCCTGGCCCATTGAGCCTGACCATTGAGGCAGCTGTGCCATGAAGGCAGCTCTCCGTGGTGTAATAACTCTGTCTCTCAATCTTACTGATGTGTGAAAGAAACCAGGCCGTCGCCGAAAAACCCTGGACCCACACGCACATGTTGAACACGAGGGGAATTCCCACACACAAGCAACTTCGCCTGGCCACACATTTATAGCCACACATTTAGCATGGATTGAGTTGTGTCTTCACACCAAGACAGTAATTAGCGCTCACAGCCAACTCTGATGTGATTTACAGCAGCTGCTTCTCAGTATTTTGACTGGGGACAACGTGGGTTGTTCCTCCGACTCTGAATTTTACTAGACTATTGTTGTTGGCTGATCATAATGATGATGATAATGGTAATCATTAGTGATTATGTTATTATTGTTGAAGAACGTCAAAGCTCAGGCTGGTACCTCAGCTGGCCCTGCTAGCAGAGGCAGAAAGACCAAGAATTTACCATGTATTGGCCATTCATAGTGATATAGATTCATCTGTCATTGAGATGTAGTTTCCTATTATGTGATAAATCAGTATCAAGGAATGCCATTAAAAGGAGCAATTCATCGAAAAATACAAAATGTTACCAGTGTTTTTGGATGAACATTTAAGGCAAGCCTCCAAATAAGAACAAAAAAAAATTTCTAATGTTTCTACATACACACTGGTTCAATTTGTAAAAGTGACCCAGTTCTACAAAGCACAATAAGAAAGCAGTCTGCTCCATGTGACCTGTGACTTTTACTGCTGACTTTTGTATCAAGTTAGTGGTTAAGGCTGTAAGTCACTTCTTTCTAACCTCCTGGCCATGAACCAAAACAAATTGTTCTTGTGGATCACAAGGAAAATATATGATTCTGCAAAAAGGCAAAATAATAATTATATAACCTTATAGGCTAATATAGGTTACCCCACCCACACAGCAGTTCCATTTGGTGGGCTGTCTGCAATGGCAGTGTCGCAATGGCAGTGTAATGTAATTCTGGCTATGATAACTTTGATAAAGAAGAGCAACACCAGTACTTTTTGTTAATATTTGTTTTAAAGTTGTTCAGAGTTTTATTATTTGAAGTGTTGAAGACTGACTGACTGACAGTGAGGAAGTTGGTAGGCTCAACAAGTGTTGGAGTTTCCCCATTTGCCGTTGCTCTTTAAAAATTCATCATCAGGGGGCGTTTACAGGCAGTGTTGCTAGTTTTGTGTGTTTGTTGCTAGATTTACCTACTTTTCAGACCCCTTTAGCAATGTTTTTCTTTTTTTTTTTTTAAATACATAGCATAGAAGAGAGTCACCAGTATTGCCCTGCGAACATGAGGTCGGGTTTCCCCCCACAGGCACACCTCTCTATGCATCTCATTCAGTTGACTGCATAGCAGCTATAGAGCTTCTAACTTTTTATCTGACTTTTAGTTGTAAGTACAGCTGTTGTCTCTAACTTATGTGCGTGGTGATTTTGTCAGATGGCCTTGTGGTTATAAAATCAGGATTTTATCAGGGCTCTAGCTAATTTCCATTGAAAGTAGTTGCAATCAGTACATTGACTCATTCCCCACATTGTACAAAATGTGGTACATGGTTCAAAAAAACCACTAAACTTATGTAATGTTAGCCGTGTCAGCTACTCATGAAGAAGCGCAGCCCACAGCCACAACAGAGACATCACCATGTGTATCCTTGTCCAAAGAGTGATGAAGTCCATCCACTGGACTTCATCACTCCTATTATTCAGTGTTTCTCACTGACAGTGGGAAACATTGAATACGTATCCATCCATAAAAGTATCCATAAAACTACCACACTTTTATGTTAAAGAATATTAAAGGCAGATTACTTACAGTAGTGAAGTGTTACCTAAAAGAACAGAGCAAAATAATAATGTTAAATACAGAATTCATCTGTGATAAGTGGTAACGTGGCCAGAGCTAAAGAGAGTAATTGGGCCGGGCAGTGGCCATGACTCAGGGCCTCTGGAAAGCTTGGCTGAGAAAGACTCTAGCCAGCTCCCATCATGCCCGACGCTCACCAACATAGCAGACACCTCAGCAGTGTGGAGTCATTCACATCCCACACAGTGCGGTAACACGCAGGTCATTTGTAACTTCTTTTCAGTATGTGTGTAGGTGGGTGGCTTGGTGGGGAAGAAGTGAGTTGCTAAGTTTTTTTGTTCCCATCAACTGAGGACTGGTTTGTTTGAATTGGCAGCAGTGCACATGGAAAGGATTTAGACATTAGTGACATGGCCTAAAAATTTCTGTTTTTACATTTTTAATTAATTATCTTTAATATTAATTCATATTAAACATACAATAGATTTTAATTTATCTATAAGTATAAAAACCACAAGTGACCCAGTGAAAGAATGTTGCAACGTATGGACCCATTGAGAACCTTTTCATCAGAATGAATGGGCTGCCATTGTGAAACACGTTATCCACATTTCTTAATACATCCAGGTTATCTGTCCTTTTGGGAGAATGAATTTTATCAGCAATTTTTTTCAATCTGTCCAGTAGATCATAAGATCTTTTATGTGAAAAATCAACATTTTAGTCTAAGGGTGGTGTTACTTTTAAAGCTACAGATGCCCAAAATCAATAGGTTCGCCCTCTGTGTGAATATCTGCCCATTTTATTTTGGCGTTTCTTACAGAAAAGTGGAATTTTTGACCCTATGGTTGCACCACTACAACACACTATGATGTAGTGGTAAGCAGATGTTTAGTGATGTGTATTTGTTAACAAGTGTAACTTCTGATGCATGACAATACGGTACTGAATGAAAATCCATTAAAACACCAAATAATATAAAATAACTCTCCATAATATACCCTTAACATGCTGTTATAGCTGTGTACAACTACAGTTTACTATGTTTGTGTACTTATGAATACAATAGTATTTAGCATTCTTCTTAAAAAAACAAAAAAAAAAAACAAGCAGACCAGCACCAGCTGCATGGCTCTCATAACTGGCAGACCCTCCAGCCTTCCAGTCTGCATGCATGTCCATGTTGCAGTTTACATCACTGTTTGTGACTCATGATTGTGAGTTCATTTGCCAGATGGACTACAGTGGCATTGTTAGTTTGACAGAGTAACAAAATAATAATGTTATAATAACGAAATCTAGATTTTGCAACTCAGAAATCCCACATATTGTGCAAAAGCCTAAATTTTAATTAACTGAATTTACTCATGTCTTAAACGGAAAGGTTGGTCTCACTCCTTCTTCTCTCACACACACACACACAAGTCCCAGTTTTTTCCTCTAAATCAATGGACAATCGGTGCACTGTTAAACCTTACCTATGTCCAGTGGCTGTGACTGTTTAAAGGGATTCCGTTAGTTAACAGAAGTGAACACAACTCTTGAGAAATTGAAAAGATACCATGCAAATGCAAGGAGCTTACCTCTCCAGCCTCACTGTCTGGATGTTTGCTCACTAAGGGGATTAAGTGGTGACCATTGTCCCAAATTCTTTATCAGGAGATTGTGTATGGGAGCAATTTGTTTTGGGGCTTTTAAAGCACCAGGCATCAAAAGAAGCCTGGTGTTAAAGTTCTCTCTAAGCTGCTGTGAGAACATGTTTATCCCATGTTGGGAAACCACAGACAGAAAACAAAGTAAAAGTATTGGGATTGACTGGGAATTTGGATTAGCAGCAGTAAATTGGGGTTGTAGCTTCGGTGGATGAACTCTTGCAGATGAAGTAGGAACTGATGCTTCCTTAACATTTTTACCTCCTTATGCAGCCTGTTAATCCTGTGCTGGACCCACTGGACAGCCTTCTGGCGTACGACAAAATAAAAACCTCTCTCTCCTCTTTTAAACAATTCCAGCAGGAAGTGTGCAAATATGTAAATACTCCATAAAAACGGACTTAAGTAGTGCGTTTTCCACTTAAGGTGATGAAAGAACAAGCCTGGAGCTCTGCCTTGAGAACAGTCACGCTTTGTGAACTTGACCGCTACGGTGCCTGCCCCTTGTGTGTCGGCACGACTTTAAAGCCAGGCGAGTTTTGCCCTGTTAAAAAAGCTGGCGTTCCAACACAGTAATATCAAACTAATGGCAGTGTCTCAGCTAGGTTAACCACACACAAGCATGCACACACACAAACACACACCTTTTTTCATATCTATTAATATCTAAGTGCTCACAGGTGGTCTGCCTGTGAAGTGCACAGAAAAACACAACCCTTGGTTTCAGCCCGCTGTACATCAAATGAACCGTAAGCACCTTTTCCCCCTTTTTCCTCAGTTGTTTTCTCTGTTTTTCTTTGCAGCCTTCACCGTCCCTCCATCCCCCCATTCCCCCATTCCCTCCTGCCCTACCTCCATGCCTGTGTACTTCTTTTGCTCTGTAGAATGAAGTGTGTATGAGGTTTAGGGATTCGAGCCAGTTTGAAGAAACCTTTACAACCCAATACATCTGTGCAGCTTTGGTCACTGTTCCTGTTTGTTATGATACACACCAAGGTAATTGCTAACAACAAGATTTGGGTGATGTGGTAACATTGCTAAAAAGAAATCAGTTAGGGCAAGAAACATGAACAGTCAGATGTTCACACAAGTTGTTAACGGACCCCCAGCTTAGCCAAACCTTTTTGTAAGAGAGGACTCATGATAAAATTATACCCAAACTGTCAGTTGTAAAGATCCATCACAGTGCACAAACTGCCTTCCTGGTTCAACACTGATCTTTGGTGCATAGTTCCCTACTTCCAGTGCCCTTGCTCGGACCACACCCATCTTCAAACTTTGCCTTCACTTTGATCTCAACTATACACCTGTAAAGTTCCGTGACTTAATCGTGCATGGTTGTGATGCTATCGCAGCGACAAAATCTATTCACAGGCTTACAGCTAACTACACTCTTGCCTTGTTGTCAGCTTGTGTAGTTGCCTTTCCAGTTGTGTCCTCGCCCCATTGCCTTCATTGTAACAATGTTGCCATGTTTCCAGATTTGAGGAGTCATTTCATGAGTGCAGTGCTATCACAACTGAAATGAACAAACATATGATGATCAGGTTGTTGTAAACCAGGATTATACTTTAAGGGATCCTTAAAATGTTATGTTAAAATGTGAATTTGACCAATACTGTATAATGTTATCAGATTTTTTAAAAGCTTTTATTCATATATCTATGTTGGTATCTGCCTTAAAAAGCATCTTCCTGTCTTTCCTTTTGATTAGAAACCAGTTAGATAATAACACACACCAACTTGTACAGACTCCAGTTAAATTCTAAGCTAAAAATAAAACTAATTCGTGTTGATACTCTAAAATAAATATGTAATTAGTCAGACTGCAGCCCTCTGTTATATTAGAGGTGGTTGACTTTGGCTTGGTAGCATCTGACTAACCCTAATGTCTACCCTGCTGCCCAGTGGAAATAAAACTGCTCGTATATTAGTGTGGTGCTGTGGTGGTGAGAGGATTAGTACGGTGCTCTCCTCCTTCCTTCAATTAGCAGTGTAGCCAGTAGCAGAATTTGCAGTGGTTAGAAAAAGAGCACATCTATTACTTTACTTATATAACCATCAGAATGTTTTATAGGGTGAATGCCAAACTCAACTGAATCCAATAGGTTAGGCTTACATTTTTTTAAAGCATAAATGTTTTAAAGCATTAAAGGTAACAGCAGATGGAGGTGGATTGGTGGGTAGTAGAGGGTAAATGGGTAAATGGGACAAATGATCACAAATGGTCCATAGGTGGTCGAGGTAGCCACTGCGTATACGGATTAGAATGCAAAGGGATGTTGTACAGTGGATTCAGGAAGTATTCAGAACCCTTCACTTTTTTCACACTTTGTGCTTTAGATTTAACTCTGCGTAACCCATGCTGACTTAATTCAGTGGTTTGTAGAATCCCTCTAGCAGCAATTACAGGTTCTTTCTGTGTACATCTCTACAAGCTTTGCACACCTGGATTTGGGCAGGTTTTATTCAAAGACCTTGCTGTCTTTGGGTGCATTCATCCTTCCCTCAATTCTGCCCAATGTCACTGCCTCTGCTGCTGAGGACTCCCATAGCATGATGCTGCCACCAACAATGCTTCACTTAAGGGATGGTATTAACCAGGTGATGAGCAGTGCCCTGGTTTTGGCCAGACATAATGTGGGGAGTTCTCCCCAAAGAGTTAAAGTTCTTTCTCATCAGACCAATTTCTTCATGCTCCCAGATCCTTTGAATCTAAGCAGCCTGTCCTTTGCCTTTCACTTGAAGTGGTTTCTGTCAAGCCACTCAACCGAAAAAGGCCTGATTGATGGAGTGCTGCTGAGATGGTCATCTTTCTGGTAGGTTCTCCCATCTCTGCGGAGGACTCCTGAAGCTCTGTTAGAGTGACTGTTGGGTTCTTGGTCACCTCCCTGACCAAGGCCCTTGCCTGGTTACTCAGTTTGATCAGACAACCAACTCTAGGAATAGTCCTGATGGTTCCAAATTTCTTCCATTTCACAATTATTAAGACCACTGTCCTGGGACCACTTAAAGCTTCAGAAGTTTTAGACCTGTGTCCTGATCTATCCCACGTCACTTCACTCATCCTCTCTCTCTCACTATATATATACATATATATATATATATAGTATGTACTATGTAATAGTATATAATTTGCAATGTACACAAAATAAAATGTATTGTATTAGAATTCCCACCCTGTTACATTTGTAGGCCTTACAGTGTAATCAAACTGGTTTGACATTTAGGTAGCTAACCCTCTACAGATAAAAAGAACTTTAACTGTTTTAAATGTTTTTACATTTTTTTGACCAGACAGACATTCATAAGATTCCGTCCTGTAACATAGCCCAGCAGGGTGGACATGTAAGAGTGTGACAAGCAGGATAACATTTCAACAACGAAAGAATGGTGGAAGTGACAGTTGAGGCTTACTTTGAGTTTGCACACTCAAATTCCCACCAAATGAAAGGGTTGTTTTATTCGCAGTGGAATTGTAAATCTTTTCTGGAAGGTGAGAGACTACATACTAGCAGTGAAACTGAACCAACTAAAGACTGATTTGAGGTTGTTATTATTTCATGGTTTATAGTTCATGTGGTTGTTGAAGTTGATTGCTGCACTTCGTAATATATAATTCATTTTAATTCATTCTAAAAACATGTTTTTACTTGTAGTGTAGATTGATACAATTGCAATTTTATCCACTCCAGTTAAATCTACAACCCAGTGAGGTGTTCAGAAAGTGACATATACATTGTATTGTATATGTCCAACTTATGTGTAAGTACAGACACACACAGAGTGTTGTCCTTACTCCCTCTTTGGTAACCCTGAAGACAAAGCCCTGTCTTACGATGGATAGTCTTTCCTTTGTGCGTTGGGCAAATTTGCTCTGAAGTTTATGCATCCTGGTAAGAGTCAAGCTATCTGAATCCCCCAAGTACTCCATCTTCTAGGCTTTATGTCCTGCACATGGTTATAATTTGAGATTTTCCTGATTTTCAAAGCTTTTTTTTGAGCCTAGTGTTGTTAATTAAAAAGTGGACTAGTTTTGTTGTGGCCTTTTGTATTGCCAAGTAGGGAAATCACCGCCTTCTTTGTTGCTCCCTCCATTTCTTTCTTTGCTTTTCCTACTCCCTCTCTCTCCCACTCTCCCGTCCCATCTGCCTTTGTCAAGAATAAAGCTAGCCCAACCACTTTGTAAATGAAACATCCTCCCACTATTAATGGGATTGAGCAGATGTTTTCTGTTTGGATGGTCAGAGATGGGACAGTAAAGCCTACAGCAAAACAAAACAAAAAGATTTTTGGGCCAAAAAAGAAAAAAAAAACTGAAAGCAAAAGCAGATATTTATGGAAATGATTATATCACTTCCCTCATGTCCCATACAGACGCATGTCTCGCACACATGGCAAATTAGAGGTCATCCCTTCCACTTTAGCGCATGTCTAAGTGCGTGTGCCAGTGATTTTGGTACTAAAACATCGTAAATAACACTGTAACCCTGGGACGAGGTGTTATAAATAGGACGTGTCAAACCCTGCTCCGGCCAGCCTCTGGTTTCCCCGAAACCCTCTCTTTTCACCCGCCGAGCGGCTCAGCTACTTTTTAATTTGGCCTTCCCGCGGGCTAACCAACTGACGCCTCTCGGCGAGGGCCTCTGTATTTCAACAAGGCCACAAAAGCCCCAGTGCTCGGGCACTCGCACTCACAAAGCTCTCCAGCCTTTCTAAGCTGTTACTTTTTTGGAGTCCAGACTCTACCATCAGCAGAAGAGAAACGCCGGCCGTGGCCAGAACGCAGCGGCCAAGTCTCATCTGTCAAAAACCCAGGGGCCAGACTCTCCAGCTGCTGGATGGGCGGGGCCCGTCCAAAACAGAGAGAGGAGGAAGAAAGGAAGAAAGAGTGAACTGTAGGGGAGAGAAGGTTTGAGAGGGAGAGGAAGCTCCCAGATAAACAGGCCGCAGCGCCTCAACTCCTAATCACCCTGCGCTTCCGTTTCCAGACTCTATAATTAGAAGGGCCCCGTCCCTTTTTTCTCTGTATTCCCGGTTGACGCAAATGCTTCTTGTGGCTTGGCACCTCGTTTGGGGCGTGGGTTTTCAAGAGTTTACAGGCCCTGGGCCTTAGTTCTCTGGCTTTCTGGTCGCTCTGATACAGCATGAATAGCTAACCACTCTCTTAATGCACACTTCACTTGGCTTCTCCTCTGCTTTCCTCCCTCCACCTCTGATAATCTGCATGACCCCATCGCTCATCCACTCTGTACCTCCCTCATTCCACCTCTTCATCAGCTTTAAATATAACTGTTCTTCAGTCATACACAAGTCTTAAAAAAAGAAAACCTTTCAACTCTGAATGAATGTGCAAAAATTCTGTAGCACTCTTGGCTTTTCTTTTCTTTTTTTTCCACAGAGGGAGTGTTTTCCATCTCCCTTGCACGTGTTGCTGAATCCTTTTAATCTCATGCCATTCCAGCCTCCTCTTTTCACATTTGACATGCCACCCAATAAAGCCTGGCCACTAATTAAAACCTACTGCAGCCTCCACATAAAAGATTCCATTGGGAAAAACTCAGAGGAAAATTACTAATTACTTTAATATCATTTATGTCTGGGAGTCGTCAAAAGGACAGAGGTTTGGACATTTTTTTTTTTTTTTTTTGACTCTTACACTGTATCAGTGATGCGTTTTGAGTTACTGCCCAATCTATGGATTTGTTTGTAACATCTCAGAAGGCTTCTGGGGATGGGTTTTGGGTTGCGCTTGAAAAGCAGTGCTGCGTTTTTCCTCGCTGAGCCAGTTTAGATCTGGGTTTGTTCTGGTGTGGTTTGTTGAGCATGTTGTTTATGGTGAGGGCCTATACTTTCTGGAGTTTGATGGGCTTCAAATAAACGGGACCAAATGAATGGGCCTATCAGCGGGGGTTACACTTTGTGCCGAGCTGCGGTTCAGCATTTCAGTGAATCTCAGTGTGCGCACACACACACACACACACGCACACACCCATAACCATACACGGATGTATGAATACATAGATTCTCTCTTTTACAGACACTCATCATCTTGTCTTGTTGTTGGAGGAGCGCACGACTCGAACCCTGCTTTTAACCAGACCGAGCTCCCATGCGAGGGAAGGCTGCATTTTATGACAGCGACAAACGATCGCTGGCTTGATTTTAATGGGCTGGTTTGTTTGTTTTAAAGGCACAGTAATTCTTTCATGCCATCCGGCATATGTCCTGCACAGTTGGTAGCGTTAGCTGCCTCCGTGTATCAGTTTAACAGTGTATCAGCGGCAGCTTTACACTGGCACAATTAACTGTGATAGAATTTAGTTGTTTTGAAGTTTTACACACAGCCTGTATATTGTCGTAGAAAAAAGTGATTTCTGTCCATTGATTTAGTTTTCCAGTTTGATTAATTTAGTGGACTCACTGGATCATCAGAGGCTGAGAGGTGAGCTTTAGTCACTAAAAGGGGTCAGGCTCTAAAGGGGCTTGGTCTCTCTTTTCCCATAATGCAACTTAAGAGCACCTCTCCTTACTGCCTATTGAAAGCCCAGGTCTTTCAAACTCTACTTACCCAATTTGTAGCATAAACTTTCTGTTATAAATTTGTAGTTTCCAAACCAAATTTAAGACAACCCTGATGATGTCATTAAGAGCCAATCAAGATGAGTAATCAGGATGAGTCAATCTAGGCCAACTGGTGGGCTGCCATTTCCAACATTTATATTCAGTCTATTGACTGTGGTCGTTGAAGCAATTGTCTTTTAGTACTGCTTATTTTGTTTGTTCAGGGACACTGCACATTGATAAATAAAGTTGTCATTCCTGGCCAGATTTCACACATACCCATAATGCACACTGTGATAATAATCAATCATGTAGAGGAGGAATAAAAAGAAACTGGACATGGCAGCAGTAGGTACTGTGAACAAATACTAAATGAAGCATCCAGCAATGAAGCGTGTAATAAGTAAAGCAAGCAACATGATCACTGCTCATGCTGAAGCCAGCTGTGGGAGTGATCTCCAGGGCTGATGACTGTGTGTATCTTCATTGCAGGAATGCTGCTGGTGACTGCCGACACTCTGGGCCACGATTTTCACGTCTTCCAGATCCTCACCCACCCATGGGCGTCCTCACAGAGCGCTGTTCACCATCTCTATACTCTGCATCGTGGGGAAACCGAGGCCAAGGTCTGAAACACACACACACACACCAAATAACTTGATAATATATTATACATATACATATTTTTTAACATGAGACAGTTTTTTGTGTGGAGATACAGTGTTGCAACCATTACAGTCAGTGAGTATCTCTGTGTTCTACTGTGTACATGCGCTGAATTAAGGATTTTCAATGTCTGACACTAAGCCCCCCCCTCCAGTGCAGACAGCTGTACTGCCACTGAACTCATGCAACCAACATAACCCCCCCTCCTTTTTGGCAAACTGACACCATTAAACGTATGCTGAATTAGCTGGATGACTATGTAAAGGCATGATGATCCTCACAGAGTGTCAGAGTGATTGAAGTCACATTCTAAAGATATGTGTTATCATGTCTGTCTGTTTAGAAATGACATGAATGAGTTGTGACTCAGAGAAGGAGTATGAATTGTGCTGCAAATCCAGGTACAGGTCAGGAACACTCTCTGGCATAATGCAGTCATTACAGCAGCCTTGTAGTTGATACTGTACCAGCACTAGCTCTATTTTTCTTGTAATGGAATGCATCTTAAGAATAACACGTAAGATTTATCTTTAAATAAATTTTAACATCATTAGAATTAGACCTGACTCTCATGAGGACGGACACATAGTCATCAGTATTTGGTTTAACTGGGACGTATTTATACGATCAGGGAAACAGACTAATTTGTTAAAAGAAATCATAAATGAAAAATATTTACGGTGAATACAGTCATCTTCTTCCATGTGACATTTTGTGCCGCTTTTGAAATTCAATATATGTTCACAACTTTGCAGTGCAAGTTAGAAGTGCTTACTCAACAAAACTACTTCAGGTCTTGTTGGGTTCAGGATTATTGACTGGGAAAACACACTGTCACACACACACACTCTCACAGCCTGCCTATAGTTAATGTATGACCAAACGGCAGGTCCGCTGACCGGCTGCACGCTGAGCCTGCTTTGATCCATCCTGTTGTAAACACTGAATGCTGGCCTTAGCCTAGTGCTTGGGCCAGAGGTTATCACCACACACTCACACAACGCACACAGACACACACACACAGGCACACACTGGAGAGTGATAAAGTCTTCAGTGAGGTGGGTGGAGAGACGCCTTATCTGTCTCCAGTGGCCAAACATGCGACTGGCTGTCAGTGACCCGAGGCCAGGTTAACAGACCTGCAGCTGATAACAGCTGTAAGGGGCTGAAGGAGGAGCACAATGTAGACGAGCTTGGGCGAACTGGAAAGCACTAGTCCCAGGGATTACAGGGATGGCACTTCGTTACTTCGTTTATGAAGGCAAATGGTATCAATGCCTTTATGTGCAGTTAAGTAACAAGGCTACTGTCGAATGTCATTACTTCAGCCTCCATGTATATAAGAAACCCATTTTCAATAATCAAAGTAGGATATTGAAAAGCTGATTTCTTGGCCTTTAGTGCAGGAAAGGGATTTTTGATGGTTGTTTTACAAGTACAGGACAGAGATTACTGTGGCAGCAAAGGAGGAAGGATCATTGCATGTTATATTCAGAATAAATTAATTTAAACTCACTATGTCAGTTGACTCAAAATATTGATGAGTGAAAAAAGTAGGTTTTCACAAAGGAACTTTTTGAACCTGAGCATTTTTTAAGTATCTGTAAAATTAAAAAGCATATAGCCTGTCCTCTCAGTGTGCTGTCAGGAAGAAGCAATTTGTGTTATTAATACACTGCATGATCGATGATCTGATGGAATTCAGTAATCTCTCTGATTTACATGTTTAAATGTTCTGTTTTAGTATTAACATTTAATTTATCTGGCAAAAAAATGGCCTTACATAAAAATTTGTATTGGCACAAAATATTAGCTCTTGGCAGCTTCAGCCCTTTAAATATTAGCGTTGGCCTTCAGAACCCATATCGGTCAGTTCCTCGTGCCTAAATCAGGAGTATTATGTGTTTCCACAGAATTTGAAAGCATGGGCTCAGTTACAGATCCAAACTCTCAGCTTAAAGCTGTTACACCTCTACTCACCTCTACTCTCTGCTGCAGTTTCTCATTCTATCAGATGAAATGTTGCAAATGAATAGATTTCATGAACAGCCTTGGCACCGACGGCCAAAGTAGTGTTGTGTAAAATCTGCAATAAGTATTGAACCAGTCAATATTAGTCTTATACATTATATAACAGGTCAACCACCCTGACAGGCAACTGTCAATCTAGTATCAAAGCATATGAAGCGAAGCATTAAAGTTGCAGTGAGTCACAAAAACCTACTATGTCTTTCCTCATTACTGACTCCTCCATCTTTTCCCTATTGCAGAGACAGAGTTGTATTTGTTCACGTCTCATCGTTTGTCAGAGTCATAATATTTTGTCAGAGTTCCTCTCAGGTGAGTAACCTCCCTGACTGGTGTCAATGATTTAAAAACGTCAGAGACATTAAACACACCTTCTTGGTATCAGCCTCACTCTGAAGGATGTCATTAAATACTCTGTGTACAAGGACAGGACGGAGAGCTTTCCAGTTTCTCTGGAATGTGCCACCTCTACGCTGGCGCATGCATGTGACTGAATGCTGTGACATTCCACCTTTTAAAGATAACGTTTGACAGCTGTTTGATATCTGCACGGCTGTCACACTGCGACTGTACGATCGCAGCCACCCTTCAGGTAACCCCCTGCTTGACAAAGTGGATTTGTCGCTAAAAGTCCAGGCACGCATTTACAGTTGGAGCTCTGACAGGTCTATTATGACCAATTACCAAACACACAAAGTAGCCCTTTCTCATCTCTGAGGCATCCCTAATCAGCCACAGCAGAGGTCAGGCCTCCTCTTTCACTCATCTTTGTGAAGCAGAGTACCTGTCTGGTATGCAGAGGATACCCCATTAACTGTCATTGCTGGGGATAATTACCTAGTCTGACCTGGCAAAAGATTAGAAAGGCCTGCAGGTACAGAGCTGTCTCTCTGACTGGCTGGCTGTCTGGCTAAAGAGTAAGACATTCCTCATCCTAACTTTCTCCTGGACCTTTTCCTTTCATTTTTCTCCAGTCCCTGTCCACTTTCTCCAGCCTTTGTGTGTGTGTGTGTGTGTTCTTTTTTTAAATGTCGAAAGATGGATGCTGTTTCAGCACACTATCACCTCATCAGCCTGTCACCTCGCTCCTTTGTCCTTTTTCATTTTCTTTCTCCCACTCTCCTTTGCTTGTGTTGTGTCTTGCAGCCTATCTGTCTAGTTTCCTGCATGTCTAACATGCCCAAGGAGATCCTATCTTCTCAAGTGTCTGCTCCCTGAGAGTCAGTCACTGCTCGAGTGAGGAGGACTAACAAAGGACGCCAGCAGCTTTTTAGTTTTTCTTAGTCATCTGTTTTACCACCACGCAGGCTCCCATCACATTGTCACCTTTGCCAAAAGCTATTGTCTGATCCTCTCACACCGTTCGACATTTGTCATGCTCTCAGAATGATGTGTTTATCTGTGCGATAAACACTTCACCCTAGTCACGCTAATGTTCCTGGCAGACAGCAGTTTGATGCTGTTTATTCCCACTGTGCATATTCTTTTATGTTGAGTGGTGAAGAAAATAATACAGAAAAGACTGTGCCTGTTTTCAACACATCTGTGGAGTGGGAAACAGAATCGCACTGCAGAGACACTGATGGAGAAACCGAACCTGGACCAAAACTCTGAGAGGAAGTGTCTAAGGCTGGTTACAAACTGTAGTCGTCTGTACATTCACATTACATTCACAAACTTTTCTTTTTCACTTGCAGGCCTTTGCAACTTTTTCAGCTGTCTTTTGACTTCTGTACCTGTTCTGTCTCTCTTCAGGTCCAGGACATGTGTTTCAGCCAAGATAGTCGCTGGGTAGCAATTAGCACCCTTCGTGGCACCACCCACGTCTTTCCCATCAACCCCTACGGTGGTGCACCCTGTGCCCGCACACACATGTCCCCTCGGGTTGTCAACCGGATGTCTCGCTTTCAAAAGAGCGCTGGCCTGGAGGAGATTGAGCAGGAGCTGAACAGGGCGGCCGCGTTAGGAGGAGCAGGAGGAGGAGGTTTAGGAGGAGGTGGTTGCATTCTGGGTGGAGGAGGAGGCATCGGGGGCCGCTGTAGTCCCATACCAGGCCTGTCCAGCAGCCCCTCGGGGTCTCCACTGCACGGTGAGGAGCACGGAGGGAGGGGAATGGATGGGCATTCATGTTCATTTGGATTAATCATCATAGATAATTGTGATGAAAAAAATTGCATTACACACCAAAATACTTATCATGGTCATTCAGAGAGTGAACTAACTAACTACAGGCACATTTGTGTTGTATTTTCAGCGGTGGTGCATGTCTGCAGAACAACTATTGATCATCAGCTCTGCAAATATAAAAATCTATGAATTCATTAATACTATTAAACCGTTTTTCAGTCAAAAAAATAAATATAGCTATAAATAAAGCTTTTTATTGTTACCAATGTATTTTAACCAAGTGCAAAGCTGTTCTTCATAGTGCATTTGAATTTTTTAATTAACTGTGTTATTTATCAGTGTAGTCAGTTCTGCTTTGGACTGGTCTTTATTGACTTTTGGCCACTGTACTGCTGGCCATAAACTTGGCCGTCAGCCAGCTCGGACTGGAGATTACTCAGATTCATTTATGAACTGTTTGTCAATGAAATGAAATGAAAAATAGTGGAAAACATGAATTGGAGTTTTTAGTAGCACTAAGTCTTATATTTAGACCAGCAGTCCACAACTGAAAGAGTATTTAAACAAATACGTACTCTGAGATAAAGCACAGAGAGCCGAAAACCCCTGGAGCTGGAGGAGCACATTCGATTTGACATTCGATTAATTTGATTAACAACAAATGAATCAACACTGATATTCTGACTACAGTTATGAAATTGATTAAAAAAAAACATTTTGAAATAGTAAGAAGTGGGCATAGACAGTTTCACTACATCTATAAAGTCAATAGATTAATATCAGCTTCCTTTTGGAGATTTTTGGATGACAGGTGGGGTTCACCTGTCATGTATGGTATGAGATAAAATAACCCCCCCATATATTATAAAGATGTACGTTATAACATGTTTCTTTATTAGAAGGAATCAGCAATTGCTAAATGTCAGAGACTGCCAAATGTGTATGTGTGTGTGGTGCGTGTGTGTGTGTGTGTATATGTGTACAGTGTGTGCGTGTTTCCAGTGACTGGTCATCTCAGTAGCGCTTTTCCAGGGACTCTGATCTGTCTGCCGCAACCTTGTCTCCCTTGTTTGTCAAACACCATTGCAGGCAGCTCACACTGTCTGTGTGTCCCTAGCTGACATAGACACACACATACACAAACTGATAAACACACACTTTGTGTTGGCTGCACTGCTTGACCCCAGAGGTGTTACCCAGTGTAAAATATCACAGTTCTCATTAATCACGGGTTTCCAGGAATATCCCTGAGTTTTGATTGGTTTACTGCAGTCGGGGTGAGGTCGAGAACCTGATAAACACTTCAGAGAACTGGCTGACTGGGAATTGACCAGTGGGTAATTTTACATAAGACATTAGACAGTGTTTCATGTGTGCATGTCTTGGATCTGTTGAAGTCTGTGTAACCCCTGACTGGACCAGAGTCAACTACACATTGTGTATCATAATCATCATAGCAGAGTTTAAACTGTGAAGCACAGGAAGAATTTGTGTTGTTGCTCTTGGTTTCACATCATGCATCTCTCAGTGGAGGTGGATCTGTTTCATCTACTGTGCAGCAAAATACTATTACTGTTTAAGTATAAAATGACACACTGTGATAGAAAGCTTTACCTTTATCCGCCCTCTACAGGTTCCTTTCATGGCCACAATATACTTTTCCTCTCAGTATTCTTGTGAAGTCTTCATGTGGCCCTAATAGGTGACAGAACATGGGGGAACAACGGGGGTCAGGGTCAAGTCATGTTGTTATTTGCCGGCCCCAGGACTCACACTGCACCCCCAGTCACACACACACACACACACACACACACTCTCTCTCTCTCTCTCTCTCTCGCTCTCGCTCTCTTGAAAGATGGTAACCTTGCTGCCTCTCTCCTTCCTGTCTTCCTTGTCTAGACCCAAACCCCTCTGTAACCCCTACACCAAAATACGCACACACACACAGAGAAAGACAGACACACATTCCTCCACACTGTGAAAAATAGGCCATCAAACATTAAAAGGATGTCTGACTTTGGAGAGTCACCGCTCTGTTGCGATGAGAGACAGAGAGGGGCAGAAACATCAAAGTGGTGGAGGAGGTAAAAGTGAGTGAGCGAAGTAATGAGGTGCAATTGAGAGAAATGAAGGAGAGATAGAACGGGGGTGTGTGTGTGTGTGGGGGGGGGGGGGTGAATAAAGGAGGGGGAGCAGAGCGGACACAGGGAGAGAAAGATAAGTTTGTAGTAGCAGCGCTGAAAGCCGGGGTCTCTGGGAGTGTGGTCGTAAATCACACTTTTGTTTCAAAGGGGAGCATTAAGGCCACCTGTCAACAATTAGTCCTCACCGTGATACCTTACAGAGTGTGCATGCATGTGTGTGTATCTGTACAGTTGAAGAAGATAAACTATCTCTACGTTTAATCTTTTTGATGTTTTAGTTTTTTTTTTTTTTTGTTGTTTGCTTTTTAGTGGTAAAATACCAAAAAGGAACCTGTTAAAATCCAAGGTTCCAGTGGAGCAGCGGTTGAAGAGTTGGCTCAGCTTCAGGGGAAAATTGAAGGTTTTCATAACTCTAATATTTTACAGTGTATAATATAGTCCACAGGAAATTGAAGTCAGGTTTCACACCGTTTTTATCAAGGTGTTAATCCATACCACATGGACACGACCTCAGTTTCTGATAAAAACACAAAGTCCCTCACTGTGTGAACTATGAGGCATAGTTGACTTTTTGTGTGCTGTAAAGTGTTACAGCCTCGTGTACATTCTCTGTGTCTGTGTTGTATCAGCGTTTCTCTGAGTTCTGTTTACACTGACAGATCTTTCCATTGCATCTCTGACAGTTGTCATTTGTGACCGTTGTGTGTCGGAAAACATGTGTGACAAAAAGCATTACCATGACAACCTTGAGCTTTTGTCACCAGTCGGAGCTCCATATTTAACACAGATTCTAATATGAAAACATATTTGAAAACATATGAGGGAAATGTAGCTAACGTAAATGCTGCCTCTGTTTTTATGTTGTGGCACTTCTGACCTGTCCTCTGGGTGCCACCACCCCTCTTGACCCTGCTGATCTGGAGAGATTTGGACAAAATGTACCACTGCTGAGATAAAGTCTGCATTAAAGCGATGAGTTTGATCCAAAGTAAGGCTTCACTGTTAAAATGGAAAAGCTACAAGATCCATTTGTTATCAGGAAGCATCCTGTTCCACAGACTAATTAACTCTGACTGAGAGCTGTTGACTGTGACATTATGAACAGAAGTAAAGGAGCATTTCAAAGATGGGAATGTTTTAATACCACAACAGGAACTGTAGCAATAAAAAAATGTTCAATACTCAATTTACGGAACATAATAATTTCTCTTAAACTTCCACAGTTAAATGTTATATTACATCAGAACATATATCTGGATATCACTATTATCAATATGCCCATATAATATACTTACACTAAGTATAACATTATATGTATACTTATATAGTTGCGGTGAAGACTGTGTTTAACAAATTTAACAGAACAACAAAGAAAAATATTTGCCGTGGTGTCTTTTACTGTCTTAAATTAGACAAAGCTGTTTAGTTTCCTCTGAACAGATGTCTTCATCAGAAAAGTAGACTGAATATTTAAAAAAAATCACTTTAACAAGTTTAATAATACAATGAAAATATTACTTTAAAAGCCAGGTTTGAGATATTGAAGCCTTGCTGCCCTTTTTGCAGTGCAGCCATTTTAATGGTTTTCTCTAGATTATGAACTATAGAGTTTTATACAGTGTAGAGTGCATTCACTGGGGCTCCTCTGGGTGTTGTGCATTCAATAATAAATTAGACTTGTCAGACAAACTCTTGCACCAAAACAAGATGATCCTCACCCTCAGAGAGCGAGCATATATTTATATGACGCAGCTATATCAAAAAGCACATAACACAGTGGGTCATTAACAGTTCACCAGTGAGCTCTCTGTGGGGTAAGGTCATGTATGTCTCCCGGTGTCTGTTATTTAGAAGATAAATTGGCTCAGGCGCATCCTGCCACATGTAAATTTAGAACTCCAGCACCCCTCCGACCACTACTGCTGCCACCAGCGTTGATAAAAACTCCATAATTTGTGCTGTTTTTCACCGGATGCAAACACACTGAGTCACGTTTGCTTTTGTGTCTGCCTTCCGCCTGTTTTTGCGAGTCGGGTGTGAATTCTGGGCAGGGAAGGTCGGTTTTCTTAGGCTGGCAGAGAGCAGCAGGGTGAGGCAAGCCGGGGCCGGGCCACCTAGCCACAACAGCTGCTCTGTGATTGTCGCCAGTGAGGACAGCATTGATTTTTGGGAAGGAACTGTAGAAAAAGTACACATCCTTCTCAAAGCTGCCAGCCCAGGCCGCCGGCGCACCTAAAAATAGAGGCTGCAATTGGCCGTCTTCTTGTCACTGTTAAAATCTGGAATGGCTATTTACGTCCCTGTATACAGTACATTTTCTCTCCCCCTCCTTTTTTTTTTCCAAAGCCTTTCCTCTGTGTGATCAATGTATTGTCATTTGAGGTGATGACCCATAATGTGAACGTCCCACACTGTAAAATGCGGTTTGTCTGCGGCCCAGTGCATACAAGGCTAGATTAGTAAGTGCAGTTTCTCTGCACAGGGCAGAGGTTATTGAGGCTATAGCAGGCATATGGCAGCCACTGTGGAGTTTTATTATTCAGATGTTTTTCAGATCTGACCACAGCACTGTATAATGCAGCCGTGTGTGCTGCAAACAGGTTTTGAACACTCCAAAAACAACTTGATCATAATAATCTAAAAACCATCTTTGATTTTTTTTTTCCCTCCCCTTTGACCTGGGTTCAGATTTCTTTGTGCAGGACTGCACTTTGCCCTCGAGTTCTGCAGTTGGATATGAGGCTCTTATCTACTGATTTCAACATGAAGTGCTGTTGAATTCTGTGCTTTCCCCCTTTTTCTGTGACGCCTTCATGACAGTTTGGCATAACTGTCACACATGGCATTTTTCAACATGCATGGGTGCCTTTTGTGTGTATACACAGCGCTGGTCATACACTTCCCAACTGTAAAACATCAACACAAGGCTATTAGTCAGTGCAACAGATTTGTTTCCTCACCGAGCAGAAGCCCCGGTGGTCCGATCATGGGGCCATCTGGGCCCTGGCGCTGGTTCAGAGAGAGAGAGAGAGAGAGAGAGAGGGGGAGGCAGAAAACAAGGTGTGACGGGAAACTGTTAATTCACTTGTTGATAAAGGGACACTTCCTTTCTGCTATTAGAGGCTGACGGCTTGCTTATTTGGGTTTGGACTTTTGTTTTATCTCGCCTCCCTCCTCCCCCAGCGCTCCCCTTCGTCAGTCATCATCCTGCGGTGAAAAACACCAACGCTGTGCAGAGGTCGATGCCAAGGAAACATTACCTCATAACTGCTGGCGTGTGACACGTATGTACACGACCTCACCGTGACCCTGTTTCTGACAGTATAGTTACTGTAAGTTAAACAGTTACAGAGTACAGTTGAGGATGTTGAAATCTCTGTTTCACACAGAGATAGAGGATGGATTTAACAGAGCAAGTTAACATGTTCATTTCAGAAATGTGTCAACAGTATGAAACAGTGAGATTGATGACTTGTCCAGATTTCAGTCATCATGATGAGCTGTCTGCTGTGGATTAGTGTCCAGCTCGAGACCGAGCTAACCAGCGTTTGGAAAGCCACCACAGATCCATGTGTGTGCGCCATGTTTTTTAATTTTAACTTTGCTCTTTCATTTTTTTCCTCCCCTTCTTTTACTACTTCTGTGTCCCATTGTTGTTTCCCTGACCTCTCGACTCTGTCACAACTTTGTCCTCGATGGCCGTATTCAGCCATATATTGTTGTCCTATATACTTTCGTTGAAGCTCGGTTTGTGTTAACACTGCTACAGAAGCAGTGTGACAGAGCATGATCAACCCACAAGAACCCATAGAGGATACTGTGGGATGGTCTGGCTTAGACAGGGACCAGCATGATCAGTGCCTCCCTCTTGTTTGACCTTGTCCTATATCTTACTTGTATCTGTACACACACAGAAACACAAGTACATATGTACTGACACTCACCCCTGACATGCAGTTCAGACATTAATCAGTGAGAGTGGACATCCGTATTGTTCTTATTATTGTGCCACAAATGAAGGAAGAACAGTTGAAGAATTTAGGAAACACGATGGAATACTAATGGACAGTAAATCTGCCACGTGAATATAGTAAAATAAAATTTACAAGAAGTAACTATTCATTCTTTCTAAAAAAAAAAAGATGTCTCTCAGCTGGACTGGGATAAAAACATTATTAAGGGATTCATTCATAAAAGAAGAAGAATATATGGATAGTAGGTTGTGGAAATTTTTTACTGTATTTACCAAAGTCATGGAATTCTGCATTAAAGCTTGGTGGCAGCTCTGGGTGTTAGTACTGGAGTTGTCCTCCGTGTGGTGCTGTGTGGTCAGGATTCTCAGCAGTGTGGAGAGGGAGGAGCAGAGCAGCCAGTCTGAACTCCACAGAGGGAGACAGGCGGAGAGGAAAGGACTTGTAAAGAGCGTGAGGGGTTTTTGCCTCGATACAAATCTAACAACAGAGAAAGAGCGGGGTAATTTCTCCAGCTTTTTTTTTTTTTTTTTTTTTTATGAATGGTCACTTCCTCCTCCAGCTAAAACAAAGTTGCAGGCCTCGTTTTGGAGTTAGTTTCTTTTTTCTTTTTTTTTTTTAAAGGGGCAGTTTGAAAACTTTTCTGTCGAATATAGAGACCTCACAGCCACAATCTTTGTCTCTCTTTCATTCACTCCTTTTTTTGTAGCTGTTGTATTTAAAAGATAGTGGAAGAAGTGGAAACCTTCTTTTTCCTTTAATGCTTTACATCAAAGTTTGCATTTTTTAAACTGCTAAGAAAATGATTTTCCTCATAATTCATGTATTTTATTAGACACATATAATCCAGCATCACATTCAAAAAGTGCTGCTCTATATATCTTAATAATTTAACATACAAATTACTCATCACCAGGAAATAGGAAATGGCAAATAGCTTTCTAAAAGGAACAGATGTCCTTTTAAAAGCATTTTTTCCCCCTCAACCTGCCACATAGTCAAGAGGATTAGGGTATGTACATTACTCAGGACATTTGATTTAACAGTTGTGTGACATCAAAGGTAAGCTAGTGTTAGGGGGCTTGCATTTGTTGCAGACTCCGTCCGTAGGCTTCTCTCTGCGGTCGCAGAGGAGCCAGAGCCCAGCTCGGCTCGAGTCAGTAAACGGAGAGCTCAGCGCAAAACCACACAGCAATCGAACAAGCTGTTTACCCTGAAAATTAGCCTTCCCCTGTACTTTTAGGGCTTTTAAAGCAACCAAAAATACACAGTGCGTGGAATATGTATCTTGGCTGGCATTCGGGCTCCATCAGAGACCTCTGTCCTTTTTTTATATGAACCCTAATAACTCAATCTCCACAACCACTAAACCCTCTTAACACCGGATGCTCGCCGCTGCACTCATCATTATTTGATTTGCGAAATTGTAAGGTAGAGATAAAGAAATAAAGCTGGCTTGCCATTACACACAGACGCACTTGTGGCTTCCAGCTTATTGCCTGCCATGTGAAAAGTGCACACTCTGAAAAGCCAAAGCCTCCCATTGTCACACAATCAATGGGTTTTACATCCCGCCTTTGTTGTGTGCTGCGTGCAGATCTTCTTTATACATCTTTTTGTTTTTACCTCATTTCACTTTTTTTTTTTTTTTTTTTGTTCCTGAACTTTAAAACCTTAAGAAGCGTTTATCTTACACTCGTGTTAGGAATCTGTGCAGTGTACATTAAATATCACACAACACACCTCCTGATCTATTGTAATTGTACAGTATATAATGTATTAAACAAACATTTAGACCTAAATATTGAATTAAATTTTCCCTCCATGCTGCTCATTGCAAGCTAGTGGAGCGTTAACTCTCATGAGTCACTGGTGTGTCTGTGAATCACATTCATACATGTTTACTGAAAGACAAATTATTGTTCATAGAAAATTGAGATAATCTGAACTAAAACTGAAAATATGTTTTTTGTTATGTTAATTAATTCAAGGGTAAATATAATTTTGTTTTAGTAAACGCAGATAACCATATCATTTGTGCTAATAATATTAGAGCATGACACAGCGCAAGTACTCTCATAGATTTACATTCCTTAAAACGAAAATGTCTAAGATCCTGAAGAGAAACCTTGTCCATCTTTCCTCTGAGATTTCCTGTTTACTCACATCACGTCTAAGTGTTCCTGACACGCCATTTATTTAGACTGGGATGCTGTCAAAACTCTGCCAGCTAAATTCGGATCAAAGCAGCCCTGCCATTGTTACCAGTTTCTCGAATAGAGCTCCTGTCACAGCTGAATGTAACTGCGATGTTAATCAATCAGCATTAGATCAGGGCCATTTTTAAATGGAGAAATCAAATTAGACCTATATGTGCGACCTCAGTGTTAGTGTTTGTGTGTGTGTGTTTTCTGAATGCAGTGTAGAACACAGGACGGCTGTGGATGTTTGATTATTGATGCAGATGGAGGAAAGACAGAGCTGCTGTGATAAAACAACTAACAGAACAACAGTCTTATGAACGAAGAGAGCAGGAATATAATCATTAGTCACTTTCATAATATTATGATCTTGAACATTTCGGTTTGACCTAATCATTTTCACCCAGTTGCTCAAAAAGACGGAGCAGGGCGGCTGTGACAGCAGCACAGACATGTCATTATCTCCTCTCTGCCTCTAGATATTGTTTCCTCTCCTTCGGATCATGGAGTTTTAAAAGGAGAAGCATTTAGAACCAGACAGAGGGACGGATGCAGCCAGCCTCCTCCCTGACCAGGGGGGAGGTCGGCTCGGGAGACGTCTTCTCATTTAGCTTCACTCTGATCCGTTTGTAATCACATATATTGACATGAGTCTCGCTCCTAATTGAGATTTTAAAAAAAAAATTAATAAATAAATAAATTGTCAGTGTTGTTGGGAATATTTTTCACATCTAATATACAGTAAATTTCTTGTGCGGTGTAAGAAAAATGTGATGGAATAATGTCTTGTTTTTAGTTATCATCTTTATCTCGCAGCTAAAGATCTGAGTAATGAAAATAACAACAGGGAAGTCGATGATTTTGTTAATGATTTTTTTTTTCCTGCCATATTTTATGTGGAATTCTTTGACATGTGGTCACATTAATTAATTCCAAATAATGTACTCACTTCTCTGATTTTCATACTAAGGTGAGCCTCAGGCCATTTTTAGAGATCTCTCTTATTTAGGTCTCACTGAATTATGTATTATAAACTCTTCCATAAATACATTAGTTAAATCGGTCTCATATTAGATTGAAGAGTTTTTGCGTCCTGTGGTGAAATTTAAAGGATTTTCAACCTTTTCTTTAAAAACACAATGGGCGTGAAAAATATATATTAAATATCATCTCAAAATCATGTATTTTCAGTTTTTATCAGCTAATATTGGTCCAGTCCTATACACATCATACAGTGTACACTGTCTGTGTGGGTTTTCAAACATTCCCATCATCGCCTACACTGGAAAAGCAAAATTAATGGGACCCAAAAACATATTTTTAACCTCACATTTTGTATATTTCTCATGCTAACATGTAGAAGTGGGTAAAAAAAAAAGAAGCTTGAACTCAATCTGAGGCACTGTTTTTTTTTTTTAGTTTTTTTTCCTCTTGTTATCCACAGTAGCAAATCACTTTTCTAAGGAACCTTGAATTTTTCTTTTCTTTTCTGTTTTTTTTTTTTTTTTGGACTGTGTCACCTTTAGTCAATTTTTACACATCTAATACATTTTAGTGTGACTTTTTTAATTTTTCTGAAGTCTAAAGTTCCCAGTTAGTGGTGTTGGGTGGAGGGAGAACAGTACAGAAGAACAGGAAAACCATCTGATGCATCTTGCATTTCTGCAGCTCTCTCTCCTGCTCTCTCTAAATTGGTTTGTAAGTGTGTATGTGTGTTCAATACCGATCCCTTTCTCTCTCTCTCTCTCTCTCACACACACACACACACACACACACACACACACACACACACACACACA
>JBBMJY010000026.1:24092749-24117749 GCA_037833715.1 Toxotes lorentzi
GTGTGTGTGTGTGTGTGTGTGTGTGTGTGTGTGTGTGTGTGTGTGTGTGTGTGTGTGTGTGTGTATGTGTGTGTGTATGTGTATGTGTGTGTGTGTGTGTGTGTGTGTGTGTGTGTGTGTGTGTGTGTAATGCACAATTTTTCAAACAGGGCTTTTTCCTTGCACTGAAAGGTGTTTCTGTTCCCTAAATAAGGTCTTTTGGTGGTTTGATGAAACCCTGGTCTGCAGTTTGATATGAATCTCAGATGAAATTTGTAACTTAATTCCAAGTGAGCAACATTGAGAATTAGCATCTGTAAAGACCACTGAACTGAAAAGGGAACCAGTGAGCATTGAAAAATGAATTATGTATAAAAGGTTGTACCAGCATTCACAATGGGATTCTCAGTATTTTGCAGCCATTACCTGGGAAGGCTCTTGATTGACATATGTGTCTGTTATGTTCCAGTCTAAATCTATGAAAAGGACATTTCTCTGACCTTGCTGTCCAGGGAACATCCAGTTCTGTTCACTGAAAATATATTTAATAATCCCGTGTCTGTGTGTGTGTTTCCAGTCAAGCTGAGCAACCAGGATTCATACAACAACTTCGCCAACAACAACATGGGGAACCCGCGGCTGTCCCCGCTGCCCAGCCTCACCGTGGTGCTGCCTCTGGCTCAGATCAAGCAGCCAATGACCCTGGGCACCATCACTAAACGCACCGGGTAGGTAACAGCCACTGAAATACATTTCTCTTTTCACTTTGTCACATATGAGATACTAAATGTAGACTGAGTAGAGAAGGGTTTTTGCTTTTCTTTGATTTAACCTCCTTATTTACCATTTATCAGCAGTATATAAACACTAAATCAGTTGTTCATGACTCACGATAATGCAGTTTAAGCAGATATATAATGTATTTGTATTTGAATGTGTTTGCCAACAGTTATAATTCCTCTATCGTATGAACTGGTGTGGAACCAGTACAACGTGTTATAAAGCATTTATTAACTGTTCATACACATGTTCACATCATTCACTGATGGGTTTAAAACTATTCATGAAAAATATTAACTCAAGGTCCACTTACTAGATTTCAGCCACATCATCAGCTGGAATTTGCGTAGTTGTCACAGAGAGTGAAAGATAAGTATTTATAAATAACGAATGCATAAGATAAATAAATACTTTTATAAAATCCTAAAATTCATATAATATTTTCAGTTCATATTTTACATGTTCATATACACCTTTTACCACTTCATAGCAAGAGTTGTTGACAAATACTTTATTAATTAATAAATTGATTAATTGCATATAAATGCTGACTGGATTTTAAATAAAGTGTTTCCTTATTTGTGTTGTCAGAAAATACAGAACAACAAAGAGACTTAATATATACTACGATACTACAATAACCTTTATGTGCTTTATGTGTGGCTTAAACTCTCCTCTTTCCAGTCACTGTGGCTATTTTCAACCCCCTGTAGGAAAAATAAATCCAGGTATAGTGCACCACAGAGTATCCAGCAGAAACCTTTAAAATATAATGTCTCCAGATGGGGCGGGTGGAAGAGGGTGAATGGCAGCCTTCTTGAATTTACATTTTGGCCACGGTCGAATAAAATTCAAAGAAATGCCATATTAAACGTTTAACTTCAGTGTGTGATTTGCTGTCCCTTTCCATTAATCACACTGTAAAAACACTGGGTTGTGTCAGCAGTAGCCTCGTGTAGGAGGCCAAAGCCGTTCCTCTCACACATCCGGCCGATGCTCATGGATCTCTTTTGTCTCAGGCCACCACTTTTTTGCATAGGGTAACGAAGCACAACACACATGCGAACTTATTCTCAGGCTGTTTGGAAAGCAGCTAAAAGACATCATTCACTGCAAGAATATTAACAAAAGCCTGCCAATAAATTAAAATCATATTTAGGTCTTGTTAAATGCAGTGTATCCCTGCCAGCTTTGAATATTGAAACCAGTTCAGTTTTAAACATAAGACAGCTCCGCTCTCATCCACCTCCGTCCTCTGTCCTTTTTTTTTTTTCTTTTTTTTTTTCACTTGGATCTTCGCCATGCATTGAAATTATGTAGTTTTAAGACCATCAGCAACTACAGGCCTTTGCTAAGTGCATTTACATACAGTACAGGTGGCTCCACAAATATGGGCAGATTTTAATATTTTCATTTAAATGTAATTTTCATGCCCTGTTTGAATGGGAAATGCTATAATGATTCAAACAGATGGCGAGGGATTTATTTCCCCGTGATATTTGATAAGTGAGCTTTGAGGATGAAAAGAGAGACCTGATCCTGTGGTCAACGTAAACATCAGGCCCTTTTCCAAATCATTAAGATGACTTGCAAAGTTGATTTGGCTTGTAAAATTTGTTATTGCTTATGGGCTACTGTGGTGTCCTGCTTTGGTATATTTATGATGATGTCCTGGTCCTGGTGGTTTGCATTTGGTTTTGCAGTTGTAATATTTAAAGTCATACAGAGTAGGGGGTTCTCAAAATATGTCTGACAGATTTTAGTAAGATCTTTCAGATTGATTATCCATAGTTTACAGTTTCCTCATGGTTTGCCCAGTGAGAGAAAGTATTTGTGTTTCACATTTTTTCTGGTGTTTTATGGTATTTTTATTGTCTCCATTTTATGCTAGGCCTTCACTGCCTCTCGTTTTTGTTTATTTTTCAATGCTTTTTCTTTCGTATCAGCTTTGAAGTGCCATTGACTCAGTGCATTTAGCTTTCACTGCTCTGGAGTTTCATTCTTCTAAGTTTCATCTCAAGCAGTAATCAGTACTTTCATTCGTGCATTTGTTCTTTTCTTCAACTGCTGCTACGTGCTTATTTTCTAGTGTTGCACTTTCTTGCAATTTCTTGCAAATTAGGTAGTTTAGTTAGTGCTGTGAAATGTGGGGCTGGTCACAGATATTGTTTCTAAGATTTTGTCCACCCCTTTTTATATCAGACCAAATATTAGAAACAACTCTCAGGATAAACACAACACAAACTGCAGCCTCTTAAATGGCCTAAAACTAATGCAGTTTGAACAGGGTATACTTAATAAATTGGCAAATAAATGTACTTTCATTAAAAAAAAAAAAAGCTAAATGTTCTCCTAAAACAGTTTGTAACTGTAGTTTGTAACAAACATTATTCTTGCCAGAGGAAAACAAAAAGTCTGGGACTGTTTTCAGCTGTGGACTTATACACATTTGACGATTTCACAGGTCACCCAGTGAGACGTCCTCTTGTGAAAAATCAAGCCCATAGGTCATTTGTGCCAGCAACTTATCACAACCCATAATTACATTTTGCTGGCGGCCGTAGAAAGTATGATACGAGCGAGAGAAGAATTTAGGTGACATAGTCCATAGAGGGACATAGTTCAAATTAAGGGGACATTTCAGGTGGATGGATGCATTGACAAAACACAGGACTTTGAAATAGGAAACCCATTTGAAACCAGGAGTCAACATTGTTTCTTTCCACAATTTTGACCATGTGGTAGAGGACAGTTAGAGGACGGAGCTCTCTTACCTTAAGGAAGTACTTCTTTTAATCCAAACCACGATCTTTTCCTAAACCTGACCAAGTTGTTTTTAGGCCTAAATGGAACCAAAGCACGACCGTTTCATAAGCCTAATCGTGTCTTTATTGTTTTTTGTAACCACGAGGTCCAGGACACCGGCACTGGTACACTTCCGTGAGTTTATTTTTGTAACCGTGTTGTTCTAGCCATGTTTGTAACTTATAGGGACGCTGTTTCAGCCACATTGCACCCAGTTCAACAATATGGCAGTTTGTAGACAGCAATAGAGCTCTATGGCACAGAGTAATAAGATAAATCAGGCTTTGGATACACACACAATATATGTTAGTTGGATACATTCATTGTTAGTTCAGGCCTTTTCATGGGATGTGTTGACAGTACCAAACTCTTTCCGTATGTAAGAATTCTGCAGATATTTCACATATGACCCACTACACCTGCTCATGAAACACCTCCAACAGCTGTATTTGCTCTGCAGGACATTATCAGGCCCGGTAGGCTGCTTCAGTGCGCCTTCATCCATCCATCCAGTCCAGGGGAGGCGTCAGTATTAATGCAACAGGACATGCAGCTGTGCAGTCTGCTCCTGCATGCACACAGCTGCACCAATACACCAAAAACACACTCACAAACACACTGGGTGAGGCACCAGGTTTGGCCCCTAGAGTGGGGGGTGATATCCTATGCTTTCACGCTATACTTGCACAGGAGTACCCAGGCACCATCTGTCTGTCTGTGCAGCCAGCCATCTCTCTCTCTTTGTGTGTGTGCGTGTGTGCGTGTGTGTGTGTGTGTGTGTGTGTGTGTGTGTGTGTGTGTGCGTGTGTGTGCGTGTGAGTGTGACAGAGAGAGAGAGAGAGAGGAGCATCCAGCAGCTGTATTTACACCTGTATGAGCAGATCCCTGTTGGCAGGGAAGCAGAGGAACACACCAGCTGCTTAATCTACATTCCCTACCAGGCTGTCATTGTGTGCACTGTGCTGTGACACGCACACACTCACTCTCACACACACACACACAACAGCACGCGCATGTACGCACACGTAGATGAAGCTTTTACGCAATTTGTGTGACCAGGCCAATTGCAGGGATAGCTTCATGGACTTTGGCGCAGCTTTAGACCACCAGTGTGCAAAGTGTTTGTCTTCATAGGCCTCAAAGTTTTAACATCAAAGAAAACCTCACTAAGTTCATGCAAAGCCCCCTCCCGTCTTCATTTAGATCTTGGTGTTTTCCCCTGTTGGAGCAGGGAGGTAGAGTCGGATGTGGCTCAGCATCCGCCTGATAACCCCCCTCCAGAAGAGGCCAGGTCAGGGAGTGGAGGAGCTCAGCCAAGCTTCTGCTAGTCCTCAAAGTCTCCTGGGAGTCCCGAACATGGAGAGGAGTGTCGGCTCTGACCCGGCCTCTTGTTTCCTGTCGGCCAAATTTGGCACACAAGTGTTGGACCCAGATGAATTAAATCCCAAGGAAGAAAAAGACATTAGTCACAAAATCCAAAAGATTCTCTCTTGGTGAAATGTCACTGTCAGAACTTAATCTGTGAAAAAGATTAAGAGAGAAATTTTCAGTCATCTCCCACGGAATGTCCGCTTGTCCCTGCAATCTATGAGGATAGATTTAACTTGTCAAAATGCCTGTCAGTGTCAGATTCGGGATTTGCGAGCAGACAAACTGCTGCACACTTATCCCATCTACACACAGTCTGACTTTAACACAGACAAATGAAAATCCAAATGGAAAGATTGTCACACACAAAACAAAACACCACCCTTGACCAAATCCCGCTGATGACATTTTCAAGCAAATGCAGATAGAGTGCAGGCAAGGTAATGAGAAAGACAACAGCGAGAGAATGAACGAGACCCCGTGACCTGCTGCAGATGTGCCTTCAGATTACTGTAATACGTATGTAAGAGCCAGCCCAGTGAAAGAGCCATTGTCGCACAGAGCCCCACTGAGACCAAAGCTAGAAAGGGGCTTTAAGAATGCAATGCCCAGCGTCACATGGCAGCGAGACTAAACCATTTGCACAAATCACCTCAATTCCCTCCCTTTTGAATAGACCAGGCGGAGCTGCTATTAGGGCCAACGGGTTAAGAGATAAATGTGTGAACGACTGTTCCCCGGGAGTGGGGTCGTCGCCCTTACAGGTCGATTACGCTTGCTCTTTTCCTCTCTCTCTCTCTCTCTCTCTCTCCCTCTCTCCTGCTTCTCCTCCTCTGTTCCCTGCCTCCTCTCAGTAGCACACCCACTCACAGTCTTACACCCCTTTTACTCCAGTGACCCATGTTTAACTCGTGTTTCCCAACATGCCGCTGACCTGTTAGACTCTTTTCCACCAAAACTAAGGGAATCGGGCCGTGCGTCACACAACTGGGCGGCCTTTGTCTACACTGCGGTCAAAAGTGTTTGCTGCCAGCTCAACATGGCGGACGGTTTGCCCCAGCATGACCTCATTATTTTGTTTTACTCTCAGCAGTGTCACGTTTTGACATTTTTATTTGTAACACTAAAGTTTAAATGCAGTGCACCGTGTCTGTTTGGTTTACAGGATATATTATTATTATTGTACAGCAATGAAATGAAAAACTGAATAACCACATCAACCAGTGGACAGTTGTAGTTATTATGTTATTGTAAAATTTGATATGAAACTACGCCCAAGCTGAACCAGTGTAAAATATGCGTATTTGCAGAAACCATGGCTGGTTGGATAATTCAACTCAAATAATTTGGTGTGCGTTCCAATGACATGTTTTTGTTGTCAGATTATTGCACACATCTTTGGGCTCAGTCAACACTATCTGCTCCATAAACTTAGATAAACTGTTTTTTTAAATTGTCTGTGCCATAGATAGAGACCATCTTGCCACCTTGATAGTAGAAACATACAAGGACCGGAATCGAACTAGAGCCCCCAGGAAATTACCGTAGTTGAAAGCCTGAGCAAGTGCTGAAAATCCAGACTGTATTTAAGCAGATTAGTGCGAAGGTACAGGAAGTCAGATGTTGCTCGCTGTGTTTCGTGAAGACAGAAGTGCTTCTGTTGGTAGTGTGCTGAGTCTTTGCGTATCCACCATGAGGTTCTTGTGGGCACAGAATGGAAGCATCAGGTGACTTGCTCTTGACGATGACATGCAGAGAGCAGTTAATCAACCTTGTTTCACCATGTAACCGGTTTAGCTCCAAAAAGCATTGCTCAACATGAGGCAATACTTTCCAAATGATGCTTGACCCTTGATGGCTGAATGTAAAAGCGGTAGCAGCTGTTAGAGGAGCAGTTTGTCATGTTGCTGAAAGTAGCATTTGTGAAAGATGGACTGGGCCATGACAGAAACATGGATTTCCTGTAGAGTTTTACTCAAATTGTCTGTATTGTCCACGGTGCAGTAATCCTATGTTAAACGTTAAAAACTTCCCAGTGATATGCAACTGTTGGTAATAGGCTTAAAAAGATGAACGTTAAGCAAAAGAGTTGAATTTTGACTATGTTTCAGATGGATGCATTCAGGATTACAGTCTTATTTTTGGCTTTAATCCAGCTTTCTTTGCATTGATTCCACTGCCTCCCATTACTCTCAGCCACAAATAGTAAATTCAACCAACAATAAGTTTCAAGAAACTAGGAGGGAAAAATTCAAAGTGGCTTGTAGTAAACCCCAAAGCCTACTTAGCCTTTGCTCCTACCATGGTGAGCTCACCCCATTTGTCCATCACTTGCCCATTGGTGTCCATCCATTTACCCAGCTGGAGGCCCAGAGTGGGGCCTCAGCAGATTTGTTAGAGACTGTCCACCCCCCTTTGCAGCTCTTTGAGAAGTGGCAGTTTTACCAGGGGCCTCCATTACACCAACCAGCGCGTTCATTTGTCAACTTGCGCTCCAGGAGTAAGACATTCCAGGGCAAATTGTTGCTCCCTGTCTCCCAGAGGAACATTTTTCTACACATCGATGTACCAAGACTAATTGGAGACTGTGTGCTATCGTTGGGAGGGCCCGGGCGGATGCTGCGAAAGCGATAAAATAAAGAAGTGCTGCAGAGTGCTTTGTTTGGCCGGGAATTCTGTTTTTTCATGACTGGGGGAGGTTGGCTGGCGGGGGACAGAGTTCAGTCTCATCGGACCTTTATTGCTGTAGGGAAAAGGCTTATTTACTGTAAACTGTTTACGGAGCTCTGTCACTATCTCTGGACATGCAGAATAAACACAGGAACACACTCCCACTCCTAATGTCTTGTAAACACTAGAAACACGCACAGACTGACAGACAGGAATACACCCTGAAAAAGACACTACACTCTGGATGGCTCTTGCACACACACTTACACAGTGTACTTGTTAACATAACACAGCAAATACACATGTGCTTCCAAACAGGCAGACACATTCACAAAACAATGCATAGCCATAAATATGCACTAACACAAAAAAGCAAAAAAAGGAGTCGCATGCAAACACACAACTCCTTGTCTCAACAACGTCTGAGTGCTGTTAGTTTTATTGGTGTCCCCAGTTGTTATACAAATTGGATAAACTCTTCATTCTCTTTCTCAATCTCAACAATCAGAACAGTTTCCCAGCGTTTCTCAGTGTCGTATTTACAAGGTTGGATTCAGACCTACATGTTTCTGCACATGTACCCAATCCCTTTAAAGTTAAGAGAGACAAGAAAAAAATGATAGATGTCAGAAGAAAAAAAAAAGTCTGTGGACATGCTACATCTGCCAAATATATGGTATCACACTTTACAGAGCAGCCTGAGCAGATGAATCATGAAGCCATCCTGCAGGTTTTCGAATCCATCTTAGCACGCAGACATTCTGTTTCCTGCCTCGTATGTGTTGTGCACTTAAACAGACACGTCAAAGTATGTAATGTGAAAAGTGTGTTTGCTCAAGTGTGCTAGTTTAATAATGGTTTTTCCGTCTATCTCTGTATCCCCACCCCCACCCCCACCCCAACCCCCTTTCACCCTTCCCCACCCACTCTCTCATGAAGACCCTACCTCTTTGGGGCAGGATGTTTTGCCATTAAAACTCCATGGTGAGTTTTTGCTTCTCCCCTCCTTGGCTCCCTCAGCAGCATGCAACTGTACACTCCTCCAGCCACAGCACACCTCCTCCGTTACCTCTTATTTGTCTCCTGTTATTTTTTCAACACATTTTGCAGAGTTGTGCAGTCATTCCTCACGAGCGGAAAAAGGAGTGTTTCTTTTTCAATTTTTTTTTTTTTTTGTGTATTTTGAGCTTTTGTAGTAGAATGATTGATTAAAGCCACTGCAGTGCTTAAGTGAACAAAGGCTTTCTGTTGAGTTCAATATTTATTGAAAGTATGCATATATTTTGTATTTGCGGTTATGGTTGAACATTTTAATTAACGCCTGATCTGTTTATGAAAGAGTTGCAAACATTAAAAAAAAAAAAAAAAAAAAAACTAGCATATTTTAGGCCTGAATCATAGGTGGTGGTCCAGGGGACATGTTGTGGGGCTTTAGGGCAGAACCATAGCACCTCTTGTTTGGATGCCATGTGGGTTTTTTTTTGAGCCACCCACTTGAAAATGACATCTCTGTCTTCCTGTCTGTTTCTGTCTCTCTGTTTAGACCCTCCATGATGTTTTTCCAAGAATAACGTCTTTGTGTAAAACACATATTGTTTAGATTTTCCTTGAGCCCACTTTGGTAACATTTCCCTTTTTCTGTCAGATGTGTTTTTGCACGCAGTGTTGTGCCTTCTCATATTCTGGCATTAATATGAACGTTGTCTTATGTGGATCCAGAAATGTGAGTGATGTGTTCCTCTTCCCTACAAAATGTGTTTTGCAAAGAACCAAAGGTGAACCAAATAGAACTTAGAAATCTGTTTCGTTAATCATAACTAAAGGATTTTATTTAAATAAAAAGAAAATATGCAGAAATCAATATTTTTACAGCAAAGAGCACCCAAATAACTTTGTGTAATGTGAAAGAGGTCACTCACAGGGATGAACTCACAGAGAATTATTACCTGATTCTGTTTCCTTTCGTTTCTACATCAGTATTTTAGCTCATTTTAGGACTTTATGTTTTTTATTCACTCATAACAGCTCTCATCAACCTCATTTGCCACATTAATTAAAAAAACTAGCTGGTTACCAACTAGCTGGTGAACATAGTGGTGTATTCAGCAGCTAAAGATCCAGATATTTCTCTCCGGAGTTGGTGAAATTGACCTTTGATAGCTTTCCAAATGAGTGCTAATGACATCAAATGTATTTGTGATGTGTAATTAGGCAAATGACATCAGGTGTAATGAAGTGTTTTGAAAGAGTAATAGTTAACTTCCACTTAAGTTCACATGTAGGCAGGAGCGGAGTACTGAGGTTACAAGTGCGACCCACCTAATCAGTAAACATTAAGAGGACCAAAAAAGCCTAAGCACGTGTTTTATTTGTTGATTCTTGTTTCAGCTTCTAACACACTCCAGCTACACTTGCTAGTCCAGAAACATGTTCCAGCAGGTTCAGTTCAATTGCTCCTTTTCTAAGGCCAAACACAGCAGCACAGGAACAGCTCCAGGCTGCGTGAGCTCACCTGTCCCCTTCACACCTTACACAAATGAATGCAGATGCAAATAATTGCATAATCAAATCCTCTGATGATGCGATTGTTTTCAGCCCGCGGCGCAGTAATGACAGCCCCATCAGTGTATCTCAAGGAGAGTGATAACTTTGTGGGCTGGTGTTATAGCCACTACCTCATTTTATATTTAAACAAAAAAGATTATATTTGACCGCAAGGAAGTGAGTAACCATGAGCCCATGATCAGTGGGGACAGTGATCCAGGTTTACTCCCACAGGTATTTTGCGTTGATAACAGAGTGAAAACAGCAATGAAAGCAATGGGAAAAAAAACAAAACATATATATATATATCTGTCCCCTCATTCACTGTAACCAGACAAGCACACAGAATACTGAAGAAGCCATCACACAGGCCTGTGTGTCTGTCTTATATTATGTTCATATGGAAACCATATAATTTCTTGTGTTATTTTGTATGTAGCTTGTATGCAGCTGTGTGCAGACATTGTGCCAAATTTCCCCTTGTGGACAATAAATCTTTTCTGATCTTATTTACTTTACGCTCATCCTCACCTAATGTAATATTCTCAATATCAACAAATTACTTGCTAATCTAAAAGAAGCATCACACTAATGACCTAGCTTGTTTCCATATCTCCGAATTGCTGCCTGCATCTCCAGTATTTTTCCCCTGATTTAAATAAGTCTGGTGTTCACCTTCAATATGAGCCAATACAAAAATGACCCCAAAACTTATAAGTGTTGGTGAGATCGACGCAGCTCTGCACATTGTTTTAAGTCGACTCACACGCTGTAAAAAGTGCAACTTATGTTCTCTGGCATAAATAACAATTTCAGGTTGTTAGGTCATAGTCTCTAAAGTATAAATTTAAATTGTTTCAACAAATGAAGCTAGTTTTTTTTTAAATTTCATAACAAACGTTTTCATAACTTGTGTTTACTTGTCACTTTCAGATCTGATAATCATGAGCTCAGTTCATGTCATGTCCAAATGATTTAGGTTATTCAGAAACATTGTTAGCTTATTTACTTATGCTTCCCAGTGTGCATTGCACAAAGGTTAAAATTCCCCAGAAATCCTTCTTTTTTTGAAACGTCTTCGATGTGTCTTTGCTGGTCTTCTCTCTAATAAAACAGTCCAAACCAAGACGAAGACAGGTCTGTGCTTCAAACTGAAAATTCTGAAAATACTGATTTGTATTACTTTACTTTAAGAGTAAATTAATGGAAGTAAAAATTCTACGTTGGATAAATTCGAAGCCCAAACTTAAAAAATGAAGTTAAATAGCCTAAATCTAAATTTTACTGAAGTCGACTCCTCTTTGGCATAAAGACTTCACTGATTAAAATATATTTTTAGCCAAAAGAGAGACATGACAGTAATGTTACATAACCTCCTAACACATATGTACTTTGTGCTTAGAGTGCGTGGAGAAATTAAAAATCACTTGGAATAAAACACGAATGCTTTTAGGCCCATTTAGACTCGGGTAGTGGTGCGCTTCAGCCTCTTGTGGCCGAAATAAGTATGACAACAACAAACACTTAAATGTTGCACTTATACGCTTTGAATGAAACTTAATTTTAAAGGACGGAGAATCAAATGTTAGAGGGCAGAGCATCTTCCTGTGCAAGGAACTTTTTTTTTTTTTTGTAGGGGTTGAAGCCAAGTCTCTTGTCAACGCTGTCTCATGGAATCAGATGCTTACAAGCTTTTAAAAGAAGTCCCATTATGACAGAGTCACTTATGGAGAGATGATTGAGTGGCTCAGTGAAGTGAACTTTTCTCCTCCCTGTTGACTCCATTTACTTTAGAAATGAATAGCATGTGGTGCCTTCCCCAAGTCTTGGGTTTCATCTTTTGTTGTGGGCAGTCACTCATACTTTTTAATTGAAGCTTTTTTTTTCCCTCCCTGTCTTCATCCACCTCGTGCTTAATCTAGGCCCTTAGTGATTTCCGTGCGTATACTTTTCAAAGGTACACATTATTAGCGTCAGAATCTTGACCCTCACAATAACCGCTTTCAGCTCAAATTTGAGCCAGTTAAACTTATTTTGTTTCTCTAATAGCGTATGCCTTGAGATGTGTGCTCTGACAACCTATTCACCAATTTCCGCCTCAGTGTTGAGCATGCCTTCTCAAAGCTCAGTGGTACCGAGAGTTTAGGAACAGATTTTAGAAACACATCAGCTGATTTTGTAGTGGAGACTTTCTTACCAAATGCATGGTCTTATACCAATGTATTTAAGATCATTTTAACAATCTGACTCTAAAGACTATGTCATAATCTCAGTATGCATAACAGGAACAGGTAAAAAAACAACAAAAGTCCTCTTCTCCTTGAACATTTGACGCCCATTCTCCAATGTTCACATAGTTTCCCCAGTGGTTGTCATCAGTGCTGGTTGTTGAGCACAGCCCCAAGGCTGCCTCTTTTCCAAGGGCTGTTGTAAAATAATAAATGTGACATTGAAGGATGTGTCCTCCACATGACTGCCCTCTCTCTTTCGCTCTCTCTGTGTTCCTCTCCCTTCTTGGTCGCACTCTTAATACCGGCTCTGTTTCTGATATGAATTAACCATATGGCTCAGAATCGGTGCACACAACGGCCGTGTAGCTCTTTGTCACTGGATGGGCCAGCCGAAGTGATCTCTATCATATTTGTTTACCGCAAGGGCCCTGAAAATAAATGGAAGCTGCCACTGAACTTCCATCCCCCCTCGGAGGCGCCTCACGTTAGCCCCGGACATAGTAATGTGAAGGGACTTTGATGGTTGATGTCACAGATTGAATTATGCCCTTGAGGAAAAGCTATTAGCTCAGTCAAGAGTCCTCATTTGTTAAATTAAAAGTGGAAATGACATGTGAGTAGTCTTTTCAGTGAATTAAACTTGCAAAGAAAATGGATTCCACTCCTTGCTAAAAGGCAATAGTACAAAAGGGAATCTTGTGGAGGAAAAAAAAAAGAGAGAGATTTGCTGTTGCCGTAAGATCCATCTCCCCCTGCTCCCAATTCCCTCTTAGTATATTTATGTTTCATAATTTATTGATACTGAGTCACGTTTTTCATAACGCAGTGCCATTTGCCAACTCGCTCCCCTACCTCCAGTCCACTCCAAAAACTGGTTTGGTTGTCCCCCCATATGGAGAGCAGGATTAGGCCCTCGTCTGCTGGAACTGTGCCTCTGTGTCGTAAGGGCAGAAACCTCAACACTTTTAAGCCACTTCATGTGAGATCAAGAGAACAGAGGATGATTTAAAACACAGATGCATAAACTTTAGTGGTCACTGTACCCGGAAGAGATGAGAACCAAGCTGTGATCCTCTGTACTGTTGGCATACTCGGCGCTAGCTGAGGCCTCTTCAAAGAGGTCCAGACCCAGCTCATCAGCTATGCGGCCACAGTGAGGAGCCAGTATTCTAGCCTTCTATCATTGACTTCGAGTATACACATTGTTGTGTGAGACTATAAACTCCATGTGTATGTTCTATATACACAAACCAGACTGTATTTTTGAAAACTCCTCATTTTTTGTTGTTCAAGCTCAGCATTACAACATATTCAATATGAAGTAATGGATACTACACATTTCATACATACATATTTAAATTAAAATGTGTTCAAACAAAGACTCTGAAGAGCAAAAAAAAAAAAAAGAAAATGTAATTGTTCAAATACTTACAAACTGGACAGGATATAAAGGTGTGTGAGGTCAGACGGCGTGGTTGCAGCTCAGTCTGTCCTTCCCTGGTGCCTCCAAATAATAATCTCTGCTGTGCCTATTAAAAGTGTTTTGTTATTCCCCCTCCAAGAAAACCTGTCAGATTGAAACAGTGTTTTTCCCTTGATTTATTATTCAGCTTCCATTTATGTCCAAAGTCAACATGAAGCCTAAGAGGAGGTTAGAATATCTTCCAGTCCACAGTGGAAGCTGCTGTGTGGTATATTCCTCGGCCCGAGCTCTCACCCTTGAAAACCAACGTCAGCTTGCTCTGAAATAGGATTTGTGTTTCCTGGGTTATTGAAATCAGTGAACCACCGAGACTTTGAGGCTTTAACATATTTTCCAGCAATGGGGGAGATGGAACACCAGGGCTTACAGCAATTAAACACCTCACTAAAGAAGAACTTTGACTTTGAAGACTTTGCAGATCTCTAACACAGTCAGGGAAACTGTTCCTTCTCTTGAATGAACTTGTATGGTGTCTTGAGTCCAACAGATCCCTTGTTTCCCCTAGCATCAAACGTGTTTATAGTCATTTCCACTTTAAAGGACTCCAGTAGGGTTCTTGAAAGTTTAAAGACTATACATATGTTTTATGTGTAACTTCATTTCTTTCACATTCTATTTTGTTGTTGAGCTTGAAAGATGTGTTTAGGGAAAAAATGCAGCAATGGAAACACTCCCTCATAGCTAGAGGATAGCTAACAGTACCTGTTTGTTAAATGCTTTATTTTCTGCATACACTGACAGACAAATAGGCCCGAGGATGAGCTTGGAGAAGACAAGGGCACCCTGGAGTTAGCCAAAGCAATATCCTGAGTGTGACTTTATCTCCTCCTTCATCTTCCTTTCACAGACAGGGCTTACTGTGGATATTTGGTCTTTCAGCCTTCTCCTCTTGACCCAGCACTAATAAATACAAGCTACACAACTCGTATAAAGGCCTTTCATATTACTACCTTCACCTTTTCCTTTTTTTCTGGTCCCTCCTTCCCTGAGTAATTTATGAGGTGCTGAGAGTCTGAATGGAGGAAACAGAAAGATAAGTTTGCCAGCAACAGATCTTTCAGTAGCTAGTAGTGTGGTTAGTTGAACTGCTGGACGACTAACAATGAGGTCTGTACTTTATTGGCGACCAACTTCTGCAGGCTGCAGACTGTTTGAGCTTTTTACACAAGCCATCTCGCACTACCTGTAAGATATGGAAGTTACAGCTGCATTCTAGTCCTGTGGATGTAGATGTGTTAGTGCTGTCACCTACAGGCAAAGGATGTAGTTGTTGCTGCAGGTTTAACACCTGCACCACCTACAGGCAATGAGAGTTAAACCTGCAGTGTTTCTGTTCTTCTTTGTTGTTATCAAGATTTCACTTTTGACGAGTGTGTGAAAAAAATCTGTTTAAATAAATTAATGAATAAATTGCAAAACAAAAATTAAAACATAAAATAAATTTTCATAAATTAATAGTAAAACCTATTAAATACTTTTTTTGGCTTTTGAAAATTTTGTATTTACAAAATGTATTTCTCTCCATGCCCATAACTACCACATATTATTTTAGTAATACCTATTTTTCTTATTCATATATTCAGGGACAAAGACAAAACCTTACAAGTTTGCCTTTTATCCTTGAAGGAAAAATGCATTCTAATTGTTCATATCCATCTTTGTCACACACAGAAAGCAGTTAAAGAAAAAAACAGTGCAGTCATAACACTCATTGGCTGCAGGGAGCACAAGTGCCAGCATTGTAGAAACATTTGCTTTCTTTGCCTATAGATGGCGAAAGTTGGTTGGACACTTCTTGATAGGCCTGGCGCCAGGTGCTTTGCATCAGTGGCATTAAGTTCCCCTGTTGTTTGTTATGTTTTTGTGTGTTTACTGCTTACATTTGTTCCACATAAACCAAAAATATAAAACACGTGTACAAGGTTCTGCATCAGAAAGCTTTAACTGGTAAGACAGAGTCACAAAATGGAAAAAGTGCAGTTCTGCATCCATGTCTTTTTTTTTTTTTTTTAGTCTTTTTTAGCCTTGTCTGAGAGCAGACAGAAGGGAGCGTGTTGCTTTCATACCAGTGTGGTTTCCAGAGGTCGAGGTTAAGCACCCCTTGGGGATTGTGTGACACGACCATGGGTCTTCAAGCCCTTAGCCCACCTCATACCTGATCTGCTGTGACCACTTTTTACTGTCTAGGTTGGTTATAAGGCCAGACAATAATACCAGACCTCGCTACTGTTTTCTGATCAGTACCATATGGGGAGCCCTATTGCAGCTGAAAACCCTTTCTGTGTCCGCTTCCTCTCAAACAGTCCTGACATGCTGAATAATCCAATAACTTCTAGTAAATTCTCTCCTTTGGCCAACACGAAGCTGAAGCCAGTCAGGAAAGGCAGCTTGGATTTTGCTGTTGTGAGGTGCACGTTCAATTGAGTGATAACTGTTGTATGTATTTATTTAACATATTCTTCATGTGGATCCAGTGTGACTTAAAGGTCAGGAGGAGCAAGTATGCCACTGAAGCAAGAAGGAACCATGGAGTTATACCTACTGTACAACAGGGAAATTCTCTTGTACTGAAAATAATTAGCTTGTAATTGATCACATGACATTGTCTATTAGTCACACAAGCACACTTCAGCAATTGAACCCAAATGTGGCGCTTCAATATGCCTTTTTGCCTGAATCAGATTAAGAGTGTACAGTAGTTTTTGTGTAAGTGTGCATCAAGATCGACACTAATAACTGTGCCGACACTGCCATTTGGTTGAAATGAATGAGGAAGCCTGCGATTTTAGCCACAGTGCCATTATTGGTCTGAATGTAACCTAAAACAGGAAGGAATTATTGTCTGTCCTAAACATATCATCTTTTTTGAAGTGATGATCTAGAATGGTGGCTGCATTGCGTATCAGGCAGGTGGATATCGTGTGAGGCATATGTTATTGAGTTTTTGGACTGATTTATATTTTTTTCATACATCTACATTTGTGTCAGTAAAAAGTTATTGTTTTTCATCTCGTGCTGCTAAGGTGGTTGTTTTGTTTGCAGGCATTTCAGTTTCCCCTTGCTTAGCTCCTTGCATGCAAAGCACTTTTATAAAAATTTGTTTGTTGTTCGCAGATGTTGCAGTGTAGTTTCACAGTTCTAAATCACTTCTAAATCAGCTTTTGATTGCTATCCTTCATGGAGCAAACATTAGAAATTTAAATGTTGTTATTATTGTTCTTGTTGTCTTTCGGCTGCTCCTGTTTGGGGTCGCCACAGCAGTTTTTACGGTGGATGCCCTTCCTGATGCAACCTGGTGTTGGGAGAGCCAGGGATCAAACATCCAAACCAGGGAACAGCAGGCAACATGCTCAACTACCTGAGCCACAGCCCCTCCCAAACAATAGAAATGTAAACCTTGGTCTTAAAAGTGATACATATTTCATTGTAATTTCAATGAAAGATCACATACATTTAGGGACATTATTCTAATGACTGTATACCAGCAACAGTGAAACTCTTGTTGATTATATAAGGGGTGATGTATAAGTTTGCAGCCTAAGGTGGAAGGAGATGAGTTATACTGATCTCATTGTAAGCACGCACAGTTCAACTCTTTGAGTGATTATGCAGAACGTTTGAACTTAATAACTTGTGGTGTTTCTGTTTCGGGTTATTGAAAATTGCAAATCAGCTCTGTCTGAGAAAGTTGGCGTCCTTCCCAAAGATGAAGAAAAAGCTCAACGGTCGCCATTTTGACCGTGCTGATGAGGTCATTGTGGCTGTGGACCACTTCCTGGAGGTCCAAGATGCCAACTTCTACTACTTGTAAAATTGACTCCTTCTACCTTAGGCCAAAAATGTATGAATCACCCCTCGTACCGACAGCCATTAACGGCCTCTATGCCCACTTCTTTGTCACTGGGTAAGTTTTGCAGGGAAATTTCTTTACAGAACTGCACAGGAAATATGAACAAGTTGAAAGGCCAATGCTTATCTTATTCACTAAGGTCTAGGAAGGATGGGAAATGTGGTCTTAATTTTGACAAAGGGGTAATTTAACATACTGTAAGCTTGGAGTTACAGTTTTTTCCCTCAAAATTTTTCCCTCATTGGTTGGTTGAGGTACTTAAACCAGTCAATCACGAATACTACAGGGAGCACCTTGGGGACCCCAGAACAGTACTGTAGTACAGTTTTTTGCGTCATCTCAAATTTGTACTCTTTTCTCTCTTGAAGCAAAGCTAAGCCGCCTCCTCAGATCTCGCCAAGCAAGTCCAGTGGAGGAGAGTTCTGCGTGGCTGCCATCTTTGCCTCATCTCGCTCCTGGTTCATCACCAACCCCAACATGAAAAGAGAGAAAGGTTAGACGATGGCCACAGGTGCTGTTCACAAGTCTGTATTTTGGTAAAGTCCAAATATGTCTCACTAGAGGTGAAAAAACAAATTGTTAAGGGATACAAAAAATTGACAAATGCAGTGCAATACCGTTTTTTAATGCATTTTTTTCCGCAGTTTTTTCATTTTTATCATAATTTTAAGTAGCACCTAAAGCAATATTTTTATTCGTTCCTACTTTCTCATCATCCTCACAGACCAATCTAGGCAGTCGGTTGTGGACTCACTGTATATCATCAGTTGCTATGGTAACTTGGTGGAGCATGTCCTGGAGCCTCGGCCAATTAGCACTGCTCAAAAGATAAGCGATGATACACCTTTGGAGCTCAGCACCTGTCCAAGAGCCTGCTGGACTCTAGCCAGGTAACACTGTGTTGACCACTCCATCCCAGAAAAAGTGCCTCTACTGCGTCCTATACTGGCAGTATCATAGCTGATTTTGTCTTTTCAAACAGGACTCCACAGTGGAATGAGCTGCAGCCACCCTTCAACTCCAACCATCCCTTGGTGTTGGCCTCAGACCTGGTGCAGTACCATCAGTATCTTCTAGCTGGTAAGCCCTAAACAAATCTTTCCTTTTGTGTTTACGATTTACACAAACAAGTGTTAACAGTACTGAGCTGTGTTCAAATAGAATGCAAACCAACGATTCGGGGAAGCATAAATGGCTATTAGGTGAATGGAAACATGTAAATTATTGCAGACAGACACTCAACTCTTTACCTCATATGTACTTAAGTCACACTCTGTCACGTTTTTTGTGACAGAGAAGGAAAATAAAGTTTTAATGTGTTTAAAGCCACTATGTAATGAATTTTTGCTAGTATCAAAAAAAGACAGTGTATTCTGCTACTTTCAAGTCCCCAAATCAAACACAGACACTCAATAAAGTTTACATCCGAAGATTGCACCAGTTTTCACTAGGATTGTCTAGTTTTTCCACTAGAGCTATCAGTATGCACTTTTTTTTTCACATACCTTTTTTTGTGGTTTACTGCTGAGACCATTCCCACTGATTTTAAAACTGAATGTTGACCTCAAAACACACAGAACAGAAAAGCAGAACAGTTTCTTCAAAAGAGAGTTTAAATACCAGTTGCAATGATGGTTTTGATATCTTTGCCTGCACTGCATGTACTATTTGTTACATATATGTATCATAAAAAATAGCTCACTGTATGTTTTGGTTGCACCCACTCACACGACCATGTATGTTTTCTCTATGTATGCATCAAAAGTCAAGGGGGTAACCCCTGTTCCCCCCTGATTTTCCATGCTGACTATGTTGAAAGCCAGTCCTCAGCCTCTTATTGGTGCCACATGCTGAGAAGAGACCTTTTCAGTCAGCAGCCATAACATTTCCTTTTTCAGAGACTTAGGAGAAAGATATTTCTACCATTTTCATATCCTCTGAGTCCTGTTAGGAATAACCCCAGTTCAGTTTGTCCTGCACTTTGAATCCTTCTTTGCTGGCCATACTGCATGCGTGCTTCAGGATATGCTAGCACAATGCTATAAGATGCTGCACACAGATCAATTAGCTGACACCCTAAACTCCATTTAGTTCAATAACAAGTACAGAGCAGTGACCAATTTAGGTTGCCGTCTGAAAGGCCAATTCGTAAAAGCGCAAAAGAGTGCACACGGATGGCCACACACGGAATCAATCCACCCCCTGAAACAGGCTGCTGTTTTGAGCCCATTCCATAATTATAAACACACAAAATTTGTAATTAGCTCTTACGGGTGCTCCGGGCCAATTGGTAGCTGTGTTTACCCTAATCTCCCAACTCGTCTCCATTGACTTCTGCAGTGCTCCAGGTCTAACTGGTAGGTTATTTTCTCAAATTAGTGCTAATGGTCTCTCCCAGTGTCAGAGCGATGAGGATGCGTTGGAGTGACGGGCACGGGCGTCAGCCTATTCCACCACTCTCTCTGCCAGCTAGGGCAGAGCAACTGGCTGCATAATGAGAGAGATTCATTGCATTAACATTTATATCCAATTAACAATAGCCAGATAACACTGCCGTGTCTCTTTATTCCCCAAATCAGCCCAGTGTGAATCGATGCAAGGTCAAGACGCTATAAACATAATTGCTCAGCCCTCTACCCACTTCTTGTGCTCCTGCCATTTTCCCCCTGGGCCCAGCATCTTATACACCACCACCACCACTGACCGGGTTACTCTTGGAGTGCCACCTTCCATTTCTGTGCTTTGCACCCGAGCGCAGGCTCTCAACATCCTGTTTCTCAGCATGCATCCTCTTGCCAGCCCTCTACTCTGCCTTTTCCTCCAGGGCTTGGCATCGCAACTGAGAAGTGATCCAGGAGAAAGAGTCGATTTGACCTTAGGATGAATTACAGCATAGCCATACGCCACTTGTCCAGCCGCCTCTTCCTAAGCATAAAGATTAGGCTGCTACAGAGGAAACCAAAAAGACATATACTTCTTACTTGCAGAACAAACTGTGCTATCTAGGTCCAATTTACATTGCTGATAGAGCTATGACAAGACAGAACAAGCATCAAACCGTGAGATGAAAAAGTTTGTAAACATAAATACTGAAAGAGTGGAAGGATGAGGTCAAGAAATCTCTTTTAATATCCCCTTCAGTTAATCGTCTAAAAGAGTATGTCTCTAGAAAGGTGGTGCAAGACGGAGAGGTGGCAGCGCTTGACTGACAGGCCATGGTCTCCGGTCTCGTGGCTCTATATTGGATGACCCAGGCTGATTAAAAATGCAGCATGCAGGGAAAGGAATAGGAAGGGGAGAGGAAGGGCCGGGGTCAGGCCAGACCGGAGCCTCCAGGACGGGATGATAAAAGGCAGCGGTGGCGCCACTTCATGGTCACTATCTCCACCTGTCCATCTGTAGCAACTACTGGCAGCACTCAGCCCTGCAGAGGATGGCAATGCACAGCCCTGCCTCTGAGAGATAAGGAAGAAGGAGACACACATTATACAGTATACTCACAAATAGCTGAGATGCTGTAGTACGATCTGGCTTCATAAAAGCAGCCTCAAACCAAGGTTTTAGTGTTCGGGGAATCCTCTGTCCGTAGGCGAGTTGGAATCACATGATTCCTGTCTTGAGTCTACAAAAGTACCCATTTGTCTATTGGGTAAGTGTGTGAATGGACCCTTTTTCTTTTAGCCAAAGGTGTCAGAGCTGGGACATAATAGAGTGATTTCTCTAGTCCTTATCATAACGGTGTCTATACTTTGATGAATGTGAGGTTTTCACAGCCTCCTTAGCTACATTCAAACTTTTTATTCAGACTGATATTTACCCGGTTGTTCACAGGGTATTTTCTGACACCTCTCTCAGTCACCACAAAGTTGCTCTGGAGCAAACAAACCAGTGAATAATTTACCAGCAGGGTTTCTGGCTGGCTGCTTTGAGCCTCCTGGCGATGATGGCAGCAACGTTTGCTATACTTTTTGGCCATACCCCCCCCCCCCTCCACTCCCTTCCTACCTGTCATATAATGTGCTAATTGTGGAGACTGACTGACTGACTAACTCGGCTGCTCTCTTGGGACTTTGAGGCCCATGACAGGCCAGCCACAGTTGCCTCGTCAATAGATCTAATTGCTCCGAGAGAGGGGCCAGAGTGAAGGCTTTGGAGCATCAGGCATTTGGTAAAGAGAAACCATGGCGCCATGACTGGGTCAGTAATCAAAGAGAGTCAGAGAAAGGATGGGGTAAGTGTAGTGCGGGGTGAATGAAGGAACTGTCAGTCAAATACACCTTGAATGATATATAATGACTAAGCTATCCCAGTCTGTCAGTATGCCAGCACCTATCTGCCAGAGTACTACTCAAAAGAGGAAAGCGAGAAGAGAGGAAAGTGAGAAGAGAGGAAAGTGAGAAGAGAGACAGGTGGTGCAGTCGAGAGGCAGCCTAGCAAGTACGACAGGTCAAAGAAGAGAGAGGAGAAATAAGAAGACTTAACAAAATGAATGTTTAAAAAATACAAATGAAAGAGATGAAGCAGAGTGAAAAGTGAACAGAGCAAAACAGCCCAGACAAGACGGCTATCCTCTGTCCACGGTGCAGCCAGCTCTCCAGATCTATCAGATTGTTAGCCCCTTATCTATCGCTGGAGATCGGCCTGTCCGGCCCCTGGCCCCAGGCCCCAGGAGGTTGGGCTACATCAATACCTAGGCAGCCTTTGTTCTTGTTCTGACTCCCTGCTTCACTGCTCTGACTAACAGGCCACTGGCTACTGGCCTTCAGCACAGCAAAACACCAGTCTCTCCACAGTCAATAAAGACTGTGACACAGACGACTCTGTTCTCTGCAGCGCAGGGAAGATTGTTTTTCTGCTTATGTGAGTATGTGTAAGTGCATAATCATCAGAGTGGTTATTAAAGAAACAGACCAGGAAAAAAAACAAATTGGAATTTGTTCATTCTATTCTTTAACAAGCCTTTATTTTTATGAGTTGGCTGGGAATCATATTCTGTGAATTATAACTTTATCTCTGCTTTCAACCATCATAAGCAAATAGCTTGTATCTCCACTGATTGGCACTTTTGGGTGTATTTTTTTGCCATTGCTGGTAAGAGGTTGGTCTTATTACACAGTAATAAGAATCTGATTACACAGTAATTTCATTTTGATTTACAATAGTGACACCATTCAGAAAATAAATACAGGTACACACACCCACAATAAGAAGGAGTTGCTTTCCATCTCTACATGTAAAAAAGATGTATAATGACAATAAAAGGTATTCTATTCTATTCTATTCTATTCTATTCATTCTAAACACATTTGCCCCTCACCCCCTAAAAAACAAACAAAAAGCATAAAAATATCAATATTTTAAATGTAATGTTGTAGTAAAATTTCTGGAAAAATCAATTGATAACATTGATGCAAAATGTTTACATGGAAATATGACCATACATCAGTCTGTCTTGTTTATTTAAAGTGCTGTGCAGTAACGATATGGGAAAAACTCTCATGTTAAAGAAATGTATATCCTCTCACAGTATTCATCATTATATTCTCCTTCTTTTTCATTAACATCCACAGATTTATATATATATATTAAAAATAAGCCATTATAGTTACATTTAAAAGACAATTAAAACGCAAGCAAAAGCAAATAAATAAATACTTAAATGAATAGTTAAATATAAAGTTAGATTCAAAAGTAGTTATGAATTTAACTTATTGGAACGCCACATCAAACAAGTATACTTATGCTTTGATTTAAATGGGCTGACAGCTTCAGCAGACCTCAGGTATTAAGGAAGTTTGTTCCACAGGTGGGGAGCTTAGAATCTAAAAACTGCTTCACCTTGCTTGGTTTTGATTGTGGGAATACTGAGTAAACCTGTCACAGATGACCTGAGAGGTCTGGATGCTTTGTAATGCACAGGTTAATTAGGGATGTGTTTTCACCTGAGACCATTTAGTGTTTCACTGACAAGTGACGGGATTTTAAAATCTGTCCTTTGACACACAGGAAGCCGCTACAGGAATTTAAGGCCTGGTGTAATGTGCTCCACTTTCTTGGCGTTAGTGAGAATGAGACTGTCCTCCCCCAAAAAACACCCCCATAGGTAATCTGTGCAAGCAGCTTATTATGACCCATAGTTTGGGTCATAATGGGTTTGGGTCATAATGCCTATGGGTTATGACCCATAGGCAACCTGAATGACAAAATCCACATAGGGAGGAGGTTTGGGTGGATGGACGGGTCAACAAAAGATAGGACTTTTACACTGCAGGCTATTTGTTTCCTGTTTGAATCCAATAGTCTTTTTTTCTTTTCACCATAACTGCTCCACAACCTTAACCACCTTTTCCTAAACTTAACCAAGTAGGTTTTGTGCCTGAACCTAACCAAACCATCACTATTCCATAGACTTAACCGCATGTTTATATTGTTGCCTTGACAATAAAAGTCCAGTACACCTACCACCATTTCACTATTTCATGAGACGTTCCAATGAACGTGAAGGATGAGCTGCAGTGGTCGGGTTGATTTTTTTTTTTTTTTAACTGAGATCACACCGTTACAGTACATTGCAACACGTCTAGCCTGCTGAAAATAATTGCATGAAAAGTTTTTCTTTGTCTTGTTTAGACAGAAATCCTTTAATGCTTGCTGTGTTTTAAAAGTGATAGTAGGCTGATTTTGTAATTGTCTTCATCTTCATCTGATGAAGGACTTATGTATAGATAGCACTGGTGTAGTTTGGCCTGTGAAAGGCTGTAGGTCAGGGCCTTCTTCAGTGTCAGTGGAAGGCCATGATAAAGGAGCAGTGTGCAGGATTTAGGGGATCTATTGGCTGAAATGGAAAGTTCTCCTATATGCTTGGAAAGTGAGGGATGAAGGGAGGGCTACTCATTTCGTTACAATTTGCAAGCTCATTACTAGATGCCACTAAATCCTACAGACTGGTCCTTTACATAATGTGGTGTAGGATGGCAATCGCAACAAAGAAATGGTATTTCTACTCTTTACTTGCTGATCGTTGCCACAACAGATACAATGATTGTTGCTTCCATGATTTTTCACAGTTGTAAAATCTTGTCTCTTTGTGTTAGAAACCACTCTGCAGTTTTAAGAAAGGATGCATCCATTATCCTTCCAATTATATTCTCAATTAAGAAATTAAACATTGTCTAAAAAAGTTCATGGATCTTTTTATTTGAGGATCATTATTTCATTCTTACACGGGTACCTGAAGCAGTAGCAGTGCAGTACTGTTTTTGCTCTGAAAGCATGGGAAGACTCTGGTGG
>JBBMJY010000026.1:24119115-24133445 GCA_037833715.1 Toxotes lorentzi
CTGTGGGGTATGAAAGGGTCATTTCACCCTACACACATATATATATATATATATATATATATATATATATATATATATATATATATATATATAAACACAATATATATTAACACAAATGTCCCACTTACTAATGGTATGAATGACCTTTTGTCATCAGGTTAATAATGATGTTAGTAATTGTGTGTAGACAAAGGCTTGTTTAGAAAATATTTTCAGTGTCTTTTTTCACTTTGTCCAGTTCAGTCTTATGAATTTCTCCTGGTTTTCTGGTGATACAGTTTGAGTTTCTGTAGGTGGCGCTTCTTCAGCTGTGGTGGCTGCTCGCTCTAACTGCACAGTCCCTCCAAACATACACACGCACAGCGAGCACTACTGCAGAAGCAGGTGTAAGAAATGTGCAGACGTCTTAGTTCATTGGGGAGTGTGTGCATTTGTGTGTGTTAGAACTACCTCCACCAGGGGTGTGCGAACACCTGGCACGTGTGTGTGTGTGTATAAAGACAGGAACACCTCCTGTGCTCCAGATGTGGACTTGACAAGTTTATTAGCCATTCCTGTCTTAAACCAACCCCATCCCCAAGGTGGGAGATGGAGAAAGGACTGATTCTACACATTAGGCCTCATTCTCCTCGCCTGCTTATTCAAGCCTGCAAGAGCCCCATCTGTCTCTGAGTCTCTCTGTCGCTCTCTCTCCACAGCGCGCACACACACACACACACACACACACACACACACACACACACACACTGATTCCCTCTCTCATTTTACTGTACACTCACTTTTTCACACACACTGGCATGCACCCATATGCCCATGTGAGAAAAAGGCAAACAGAGGATTTTGTTTTGTTTTTTTTTCCTCCGTCCTTTTATCTTTCTCTTTCACTCACCGGTTTTTTATCTCAGAAAAGCAAACTCGCCCTGAACACTAGTTGTCATCCAGTCACCCATCAAATGGAAAGCTGTTACATTTGAGCAAAAAAATAACTTGACTTCAGCCCACATCTATTGGTATTGGCCGTCAAAGACCATATCAGTGAAACCCCTGATGACTCTAACAAACTTTCATTAACTAGTTGTCAAGTATCATTTTCCTTCACAGGCTGATTTATGTAAATAGCTAATGGTGATATGTGATTCACTGCCCTGTTTTGACTACTCAGTCAGCTCTTACTTACTGATGTCCCTCCCTGATAGCTGTATTAGTGTCATACTTTATAATGTTGGAGGCTTTTACACTTTCTGGCTGTGGCTTTATGATGATATTGGAAACCAGCTCAAAATATTGGCAGTTGTCAGCTTCCAGATATCAATATATGTAACCATTTCTGTATGTGTGTGTGTTTGTGTGTGTTTGCGTTTGTGTGTGTTTTCTCAGCGATGCCCCCAGGAAGCCCAGGCCCAATCACGCGTCATGAGTCATCAGACAGCCTGGCGTCGGACCACAGTGGCCAGGAGGATGAGGAGTGGCTCTCTCAGGTACGACCTTTACCTTAACCAACATTACAGAGACATTACATTAGTCTGCCCCAAACAAACAGGGGATTGACATTACCTGACGATTAGTGAAATCACAACTGCAGTTTAGTTGTTGTCATCTCAGTCATAGCTGACTTTGACTTTAAGGCTGATGTTCATAAAGCTGATTCTTCTATATATTGTTTTGGTCATAAAAACAGTTTAATGGACTGTTTTGTTGTTTCTTGGGAAACTTCCATCCTTCCATCTGATCAAGGGGAATTTTCCATGACGTATAAATACTCACTTCTGCACCACTAACGTGTAGGCTGTTCCACCCTTCACCTTTAGCAATAAATTCTAAGTATACGTGCCCACAGTTTTTCAAGGGACTCCACAGGTAGGTTGTTCCAAATGTCTTGGAGAACTTGCTATAGTTCCTCTGTTAATTCTACCTGGTTGTTCTTGTTTCTGAAGAATGTTCTTTATAACACAGACTGTACGTTTGAGCTTGTCATGCTGCAGAATGAATTTAGGACCAGTCAGATGCCATCCTGATGGAATTATGTGAATATTAGATTTATTAGGTCACCGGAAACATGACTGCAAATGAATGCTCCAAGTTCCAACACTGAGAATTCGGAAGGACGTGACCTTGACATAAGATTGTGTTCCAGAAGTGTGGATACTCGATCTGTCATCAGTAGTATTCAAACACCATCCTAAATTGTGCTGATATTATCATAGTATTTGGTCAACGCATGTTAGAAAATCCAGTAACACAACCTTTCAGCTTGGTTAACCCTCATAGCACTCATCTCTGATGCCGGCAGGTAACCTACTACATTTTCACCATCAATAATTCCACTGCATGCATAATTGATTGGTTAAAATGCACCCCACTTAGCTTGCAGAGGCTGTGGTTCATATCTGCCATGATAGTTTGCCAGGAGCAAAACTATCCGTTGCACTAACCTGGATTTTTGGTGAATTCCTGACAGAACAGTGGTAGTGATGCATTTGCCATTTGGGTGTTTTAACAGCAGAAGAAAGGCAGTCAAAAAAGAATATGTGCTCAGGTATATAGAAGTACAGATAAGAATGCAGTAAGTATATTATCAACAATAACAAATGAGGACACAACAAAAGTGCATGTATTGCAGGATATGATATTTATTGTGTCCAAATGTACATCAGGAAAGACTTGAATCTTGAACAGTGTATAAAAAGACCCGACCAAAATCATACCTGGGCTTCTAGATCAGTTATACATTGTAGTTTGTTCCAGCCCCTCCACCATAAGCTTGATGGGTTGAGAAAAGCCAAATACATATAGGCTCAGTTGAGTTAGAGTCCAAGTACTGCCTCGCAGATTGCATTATATCATATCAGTGGCCTTCATTACATTATCAGCAGGCATTTTGGCATTGGGTTGGGATTTAGGATTGATCGTCCATCTCCTAATGAAATGTGAGGTTTGTGACCCTCCATGTCACTGCAGCGCCGTGCCATTTGCTGCCTATCAGCGTTACCTGCTCTTCAGCTAGCTGTCAGGGGACAACAAAACCTCATGTTCTGCAGAGTCCACCTCAGGTCTCCACAGCTCATCTGTCAATTTTGATATGATGTTAAGGATGTGATGTAGATCATAGCAGCTGACGGATGGTCAAATTGTTTTAGATTCCAGTCTTGGCTAATTCCTGACTACATGTGCTCAAGGCGATTGTGGGCGACTATAGTCATTATTTGTCCCTAATTAAAGATTATTGTTTATTCATTGCCACTGTACTGCTACACTTACCTGTCACAAGATGTTTCTGCATAACAGCAACAGTATTCTAATATGATGCGTTCTGTGTCTCAGGATGGCCAGACATCAGCTTAACAATGCATCAGCAACAGCTTGTAACTGTGAATCTGTTGTAATAAACTTTACAGCTTTAGTTCATTTTGGGAGAACTGCCTTTCTAGTGGCAGAATCTAAGAAGGACTGGGGGACAGTCCCACACACACAGTTACTGGCCAGGAGTGCAGAGGTGTGACAGTAGCAGGATTTGAACTTTGCTCTTTACGTGTACAACCAAGTGCTACACATGAATAGATTTGAGGAGAGAGGGTCTGAAACTGCGCTTGACATGGAAAGAGATGTGGTTGGCAATGGGGTCCAAACAGGTCAAAGGTAAAAAGGCAGCTTTTTCACCCCGCCTTTTAGTGTGGTGTCTTGATTTAGGAAGAAACACTCTTGCCTGTAGATGTGGTCGGACAACCCACTGTACAACCTAATTCGTTTGAGGTATACTTAAGACTTTATACTCGTTCTACCTCTCTGATAAGCCCACTGTGAATGCAAGCACATATTCATCTCATCTGCTGCAGGTGTACATCATTATAAAAACAAATTTTCCAAAGAAGGACTACGTCATTACAAGGGGAGATGTGCTTACAGCTGCTGTGATGTTGACCAGTTGGATGTTTTTGGAGGCAGCAAACGGCTGTTTTGCCCATCAGTTTGTACAGCCTAGCTCAGTAACCAGTGCCGAGAGGGTAACATAATCTAGACTGGAAGAGCAAATCTGAGGCAACATGTCACCGGCTCTTTTTGACGAGACGGGAAGGGGAGAGGGATTGGGGGTTGACACTGGACTGTAACATCTGGACCTTCCATCCCGCAGCAGAGAGCACCCTGGCAGCTGTTCAGCTCTGCGGCTGGGCGTGACATTGATGGTGTTAACTGGCAAAACACACACACACACACACACACATACACACAAAGTGACAATCCTCCCTCCTTCTGTGGCCTAATTTGCACAGCGGTGACAGACCACATACAGTGGCTTCAGAAAGTATTTAGACTCCGTTCACTTTTTGAATGCTTTAATTGTAAATGGATGAAATTGCAATTTTTGCCCATTAATTTACATTCAGTAACCCAAAATGACCAAGTGAAATATACTTTTTAAAACAATTACAAATCTCTGGCAGATCCTCTCAAGCTCCATCACACTATGTGGTCTCTTCAGGTCTCGCTACAGATGTTCTATGGGATTTAAGTCTGGGCTTAAGTCAAAGTCTTGTCCTGAAGCCACTCTAACATTGTCTCAGCTCTGTGTTTTGGGTCATTGTTGTACTGAAAAGTGACCCGTCATCCCATTCTCAGGTCATGAGTACTCAGGAGTGAGTTTACTTTAAGTACCTCTCTATATTTTACCGCATTCATCCTTCCCTCATTTCTGACCAGTCTCCCTGTCCCTGCCTCTGCTGCTGAGAAGGACCCCTGTAGCATGATGCTGCCACAGCCATGCTTCATTGTAGGGATGGTGTTAGCCAGGTGATGAGCAGCGGCCTGGTGTTCACCAGACCGCTGGTGAACAGGGTTCACCAACCCTTTGGGTTGCAAACCAACCCAAAGGGTTCAGTTTTTGTCTCATCACACCGGAGAATCTTATCCTTTAAATGCAGTTTGGCAAACTCCAAGCAGACTGTCACATGCCTTTCATTCAGTGGCTTCCATCTAGCCACTCTACCATAAAGGCCTAATTGATGGAGGGCTGCTTAGAAGGTCGTCCTTCTGGTAGGTTCTCCCATCTCTGCAGAGGACTTCTGAAGCTCTCTTAGAGTGACCACTGGGTTCTGGGTCACCTCCCTGACCAAGGCTCTTCCTGCCCTGTTACTCAGTTTTGGCTTGACTTCCAGCTCTAGGAACAGCCCTGGTGGTTCCAAATGTCTTTCATTCCACAGTTTTTGAGGCCATTGTGCTCCTGGGAACTGGACTCCAATCAAGTTTTAGATGTGTCAAGGATAGTTAAAGACCAGTTTATGATTTTTGATGAATTTGAAAAAGTTTCTAAAAACATATTTTCACATTGTCAATATGGTTTATCGAGTGTAGATTGATTGGCAAAAATGGTAATGTTATCCAATTTAAATTAAATATAAGCGCAATAAAGTGTGCAAAAATTGAAGTGGTCTGAATGGCTTCTGAAGCTGCTGATCTAAACATGTATATGCATATGTGTGTGTGTGTATAAACACACACACATATATGCATATGTGTGTGTGTGTGTGTGAATAAACAGACACACAGGAGAGTGTGAGCTCTCACCGTTGTCTGAGATGTTGGCACCTGGCAGCCAGAGTGGAGTGAGACTGTGAGCTGAGAGCCGGGCTGAGGTGAGAGACCAACGTGTACAGAGTAAAGATAATGTAATGTGAACAGTGAGACATCTAGAGACGTGTTAAGTGCTGCAGGGAGTTGAAAAGTCAGAGTTAGCGTGGGAGAGCAGTGAAAAGTAGGGAGTCCAAGGCAGGAGATGGTTAGTCAGTAAATTCAGGGCTAAGAGGAGATGGAGAACAGAGGAGGCAGTAATAGTCCAGTGTTTATGAGTCACCCACTCCTTAGCCCTCTCCTATTCTACTTCCAGCCAACATTAGTGCCACTCAGCTCAAGCGCCCAAGGACCGCCTGCCACGCCAGCACTATCCTGTTTTCCCAATAGGCCTCACCTCAACCTCACTGCCATACTGTTGCTAGTGTCACACTTCTATTAACCCCACGGGAAGGCTTCCCATCATTCCGCCACTACTCCCAGCACACACAAGACCTTGACAAGATCTGACAACATTGCCAGACTTTGAGTGGTGCAGGAGCAGGGCAGGCTTTTAGTTTGGATGTCATGTAACTGAGTTCATCTGAGTACTGTATGTGGTGTTTGAGTACTGGCACACAGATTAACACCAATGATAACTCCTCAGGTAGCTGCCACGACTGTTGGCCAAATGCTGATGAATTATTAGAGGAACTTGAGCATCAGGTGTTTTTTTATTTTCACAACGCTTGCATGTGAAACGTTTGTCAGCTGGACATTCACCGTCTCCAGAAAATGAATCCTAATAATGGGCGATCCCCTGACTTTTGATCCTGTGTCACTATGAGCTTGACATTTTTTTGTTTTTCAGTGAAGTGTCTCAACAGCCATTGGATGGATTGGATTTGTTAGAATTATTCATGGAGCTCAGATGATGAATCCTGATGACTTTGGCCACCATGAGATTAACATTTGTAGTTTTAGGTGAAATGCCTCAACAACTCTGGAATGGACTCCCATTGGTTCATTCATTACATTCATGGTCCCCTCAGGATGAATTGTATCAGCTTTACTGATCACTTAACGTTTAGCACTGTAAAAATTGCAAATGATATGTTTCTTTATAATCTTTATAACCTGCTAAACATTAGCATGTTAACATAGTCATGGCGTGCCTGTTAGTCTGCTGATATTAGCATTTAGCCCTCTGTGTCTGTCTGTGACAAAAAAAAAAACACAAGAATCAAGGGTTTCAACAATTTTGGCCAGTTATGTTTGATTTTTGTGTTTCCTCACTAACCTATATCTTTGTGTTCTCAGGTAGAGATTGTGACCCATACAGGGCCCCACCGGCGCCTGTGGATGGGCCCCCAGTTCCAGTTTAAGACCATTCACCCTTCAGGCCAGACCACAGTCATCTCCTCCTCATCATCAGTGCTTCAGTCCCAGGGCCCCACTGATGTTCCACAACCCCTCTTGGACTTTGACACAGACGACCTGGACCTACACAGTCTCAGGTACTTTAAAACTGTCAGAAGTAATGAACCCAGGAGTGAAGTTTGAGGCTTAGAGTTCCTTTAGGCCAGATATGGATGTAGAAATTCAATTGGTGTTATCACCATAAATCACTTTTCTTTTTTGACAGATTTGGAAGTGGTTACTCTAATTTCCCGGGAATTATCCTAACAAGACTTTGCTTAAGAAAAATATTCTCACAATCATAGATTTCACCGCAATTATCCCTCTAGTGTAGGCAGCCTTACACTTAATCACTAAAACAACAACCCCAAATCTGGGTTCCTGGGACCACATCCAGTCAAACAGCCGTTTGAGCCCCCAAGATGTTACTTGTGTATTTTTTTGTATTATTATTGTGTTTGTAATAACATACATGTACTGTATGTGTGCAGAATCCAGCCGGTACGTTCAGAGCCAGTCAGCATGCCCGGCTCTTCAGGCCTGGTGGCCGATCGTCGAGGACAGTCCAACATCATGGACGCAGGAACAGGTAGGAAACTTCAGTGTTTGACTCTGCCCTATCTGATTACCTCCTCCTCTGCTCTGTGATACAAGCTTGGTTCTTTTATTTCACCATCCCTATCTGTTTCATTCTGATGTTCATTCTAAACCAACCACTTTACTGAACTCTCTCATTGTCTAATGTTGTCAGTTAAATTGTGTTTTATTCTGGTGCATCCCATCAGTCATATCAGTTGAGACTGTCAGAATGGGTTGTGGTGCTGTGGTCGATGCAGACCTACATTCACACACAACACTATGAATTCTCACAAAAAGATGAAATAGACGTTCAAATACCAGAAAAAATGACGTTGCAATATTTAAGTCTCAGACAGTAGAAGCCGGTGGCTGTCTTTGCAAATTATTTTTTTTTCTACATGACATTTACACTTACACAGTATTGACCTCTCTCAGCCAGTGGGAACTAAAGCTTTGCTGCTCAGCTGTTGTTACCTTATCATTGACTCTATTGCCATTGCTATCCTAGCACATAATCCACTGTCCCTTTATGTATTCTTAGCACAAAGCAGAAGTTCCAGTTTAAGACCATTTGCAGATGGTTTATTGGTTTATTTCAAATGTAGTGAAGCAGTCAATGGCAGCCTGCTGTAGGGAAATGATTTGAATGCTAAAGAGATTTCCTTTGTTGCTGTCTAACATCAGCAAAATCCTGTACAAGTGGATTATGAATAGTCAGTCACTTAAACCAGACAATGCATCTTTATCAAGTCCCCACCATGCAGTTTTTTGGACGTTGCGTTGCATCCCCTATTGTTATGTGCCCTCATTGTACAACAAAACATTCTGAACAGGCCTGAAAGGTCTATGATCAGTTGGACAGGATTGATGTGGTTTCAAGTGATTTTGATTGTATGTGTCCTTTAACATGGTTATGATGTTAGACTAATCCAATCACACACAGATAAGTGGATTTCCTGCCAAATATGTCTTTTACTCTCAAATTGTAATGCTCTTCCGTGGGTCTGGTGAATGTGTGTGTATGCATACTGTCCCTGATGCGGGTGAGGGAATCATCACTTATTGCGTGACCTTCTATCCTGCTGCCTTTTGTTTGATAAAAGAGATAGAGGAGTGACTGTGGCGTCTGTGGCATTATCTGCTGTGTCTTGTGACAGACGTCACTCATCTGATCTGCCCTCACGCTGACAGATAGCCGCTCCCAAACTTTCTCGCTCAGGTGTCCGGAAATATTTTCAGCTCGTGTCGCAGAGAGGTGTGCCTCAAATAGTTTTACAGGTCTGATAGTGTCTTTTTCTTCTCCACCTTTCTCTGCTTTTCAACACATACCAAGAAGTGCTTTGCACCACACACAAGTGTAAACAGATGAATGTAGATATGGTTTGACCTTTGTTTATTTACCACATTTTCTTTTCTTTTCCACTGGACACATCTCTGTGATTCGTCCACAAATGTAGATATCTGTTGCAGAAGTGTTGCGTTTGTTTCAACATCAAGTTTTATTTTCCACATTTACCTTTATCTGTCGATGGCTTTTCTATGGAGTTTGGAGTGTGCCATCTGAAATATGACTTTTTTCAGTGTTTAATTTAAATGTGCATTTATGGTGCATTAATAATCTTAATTAAAAAAAAAATATATATATATATATATATATATAGAGAGAGAGAGAGAGAGAGAGAGAGAGCAAGAGAGAGATGTGTACATTTGCCTGACTTAATTATGTTTCCTTACTGTCTTCCAATGATGACTTAATGTTTACATTTGAACTGAAATCTGAAAATTCATTTTAAACTGTAAATGTGAAGACAGGAGGCAAATCAGTAATAGTGAAATAATTATTTCTGATGCTTCCCGGACTCTGGACATGTATGTGGGAGACACTGGTTTCATTCCTTTTTTTTTATCCGTGTAATGTTAAATGTAGCAGGTGCATGTAAATTGAAAACCCTGCAGTGTTTCTGTAGACATTTCCACACATTTACATGTGTTCTCAAATGAATGCATTCTCTATAAATGAAATCTTTGGAACACATTCAATATCTATATTTTTTTGTCAGTGGTGTAATTTGTTGCTCTTGTCTGCGTCATTTGAAAACACATTTGCAGCCGTGTCGCTAAAAGTCTTGGTGGTTGAACCCTGGTGTGTGCAGAAGCTGTTTTGTTGTGTGTAGACCAGTGGGAAAACATGTTTACCTTTTTGCTTTCACCTTCACCTGTTAAACTACAGCTCCCCCTGTGTCTAAGCTTTTGACCTTCGCTTTCTCCCTCCTGCACCTCCATCTGTCTTCCTCTGTCTGCCAACTATCATATCTGTGGTTCTTCTGTCTCCAGTCAGTGTCCTCTGTGTTTTCAGTTTCTTCACTAACTGGTTCAGAACAGACAGAGACAGAAGGACAGAGCCTGGCCGAGGGATGGAGGTGATGCTTATCAGTGTGTGTGTGTGGGTGTGTGTGTGTGTGTGTGTGCATAAGGAGGGTTCAGTGTTGTGTCCTGCCACTGCCATGGCGCCGCCTCTTATCACTCACATCACCTTTGTCTCACCCTCAGAGGAACACGCCTGTGTGTGGCAGAACTTACCAATATGAGTTTTAAAGGCCGACAGGAAAACGTTTTGGATCAAAGGTGCACGTGATTAACGTGTTTACATCTGATCCGTCTCACAGTAAGATGAAGGTCTCACATGCATTTCCAGTTGTGTTAATAAGAATATGGGGAAATCAGATAAGTGACACTGAGGTGTTGAATTGAGGCTGACACATGATGCAGCCCTTCAGATTTCACTGATAGCAGATTTAGAAGGTTAATAGCACCAACATTTTTGGGCTCAAAGCCAGGACATTTTTCTTTGCCAGTGTTTTGTATCTTCCAGTTTATTTATATTTATGTCAGAAAGTTCCACGTTAAGTGATTCCTCTATTATATTATATGTAGATAATTTCACATAGAAATGAATTCAGACACACATCACAGCCCTAGTGTTAGGCACAAGTCAGTGTAGCTTAGACTAATTTTACAATATGTAATCATCTTGAATAATATCCATAATAATACTGGTGAAAACTGACCATATCTGACTTTTTTTTGTCACTCACACCATATATCAGACTGATCGTACATTTCTGACTTCCCTAAAAAAATGTCACATGTAAAATATTAGTCTTAGTGAAAAATGTTTGAAAACCATATGTGCCTACGCGAATTTCTTAACAAAAATAAAAAATACAAAATTATATATATATACTTACAAAAAATATGTAAGTGAAAATGAAAAAAATGTTTTCCTGTGTGAACTGTTTAAAAATCACACATGGCTAATTCATGTTGGTTTACTGCATGTGAAGTGGTGAATGTCATGTCCAAGAACCAAGTGAAATGTGTTTCTTATGTAATAAATACACATCTGATTATCACAGAATATTCTGTGCCACTGTAGACTCACCACTCACCCCACCACTGAAAAAGGCTGTTTGATTGTGTACAGACCTCCACGTGTACTGTACTGTATGTACAGTGTACATGTTACAACATAAGAGCCTTTGGCCGACTCATGTTTTCCAGCCGTTTCTGTGAGAGCAGCAGTGTCTCCCTGTGAGTCCTCAGGCCTCAGTGAGGCCATAAAGCTGCAGCTCTCCCTACACTGACTCACTTACAGTCAGTCAGTCTCCCCAGTGTCTGCTCCCATCTTATCTCTGCCCATACACTCTGCTTATCTCTGCCCTCCCTGAAGTGATGGGACGCCGTCTGCAAGGGACACGCACACACACACACAGACGTACTGTGTGTTGTACAGTGCTTACAATCATGCTTTCTTGACTCAGCATAGTTGTCTCTGTGAGGAGCCCAGCGCCAACTCTGCTGTCTCACTTTCCACCATCTACAATATACAGGATCAATATGAAGCTGTTATCAATTCCCCCTACCTGCCTTGCTGTTGGGTTTTTGTGTGCGTGTGTGTTTGTGTGTAGAGGCAGCTTCAATCCCAGCTAGACTACACAGTGGTGTTTTGTGGCCCAGGAGGTCATATCAAGAAAGAAAGAAAAGGAGACGGACCTGAAACAGAGATAACACAGCAAGACTGAAAAGAAAGAGTATTTAATCTTACCTCTGTATGTGCACACTGATAAATCTCCCATTCCCCCCTCCACACTGCTGTAGTTGTGTTTTGACTCTGCAAAGAAAGCCACCATGCTTCAAAACAGGAAATAACAACCACCCTAGTGTCAGCCAGTTTGTTGTTGTCATCCTCAGCATGTGTGTACGTATGTCGCTGTCTTTGTTGCCACATCTTTGCCTTGCTGTTTGTCTCCCATGTGCACGTGTGTGTGTGTGTGTGTGATTTATCTGTGGCGGTGAATCAGTGATAGTGCGTTAGCTGGCGGCAGAGCAGAGCAGAGCAGGACGAAAGGGAGCTGGCTTATCACAACACACTGAAGACACTTTAGAGAGCTGCTGGACTTTAGCAGTGGTGTCTGTGTGTGTGTCTGTGTGTGTGTGTTTTGGGGTTAAACTGAGAAGCCGGTCAACATCTAGGGCCAATATGAGCATCTAAAATTTTCAGATTGTCAGGGAAGCAGTGTTTGACAGCTGTAGGAAATCACTGATCTGATTTCAGAGGCTTTAATCAGTAAGTGTCAGGTAAACCCTGGCGTGAGTGTTTTCCTCCAGCTGAACCTGTAGGCGTACAGACATGTTTGTCTACTGGATGTTTGCCCTTGTGACTTCAGTCTAGCGCGTCAGTCTATAAACAGCATCTTATAAAGCAGGGAGTTAATCAGTGTGGGATCAGCAGCTATCAGCCATTAGCCACATCCACCTCACATTATCACAGCTCAGTTACCTCCCCTGTCAGTGTGTGTGTGTGCTAGGTCTGTCAGCTTCAAATAAAAATCAAATGTCTTAGTGGTGTTGTTCCATAACAAACCCAAGAACTGCTTGACTGCTCCTTGTCGTAGATTCACAGAGGCTCTCGAACTCTACCGGAGGGACTAACAGCGTTCTTGCGTAACACGTTCCCTCCCTGCGTGTTTTGAGGATGGTGGTAGTGGAGTGCACTGTCTAACACGATGCTCCAAATCTCCCATAAATCATCAGTTTAGGGATGTCCCACTCCAGAGTTTTTGGCCTTGATCCCAGTGCAAGCCCTTTAATATCTGGTCTGATCCAGTGCTCATCTTTACCTAACTGCTCATTAAATATGTATCTGACTCACTAAGTAACAGCTGTACATACTGATTCTCATACTTACCAAGTTCCTAAGCTTCAATTATTATATGATATGCATGAAAGTTCAACAGGGACATCGTGGACATGTAGTTGTTGTCTACTTGGAGACCAATTGGTGCCTTTGTATCTTAGTGCCCATGCGGATAAGTTCACGGATGTAAACAACACTCAAGGTGGTGTATGAGAACTCCCTGGGTTTATAGCAAGGATGTAGACCTAGAGCAAACAGGTCAGTGTCTGGGTTGCAGAAATGTTCCTTTACAGTGACGTGACCAGGGTTTCACCATGTGTTGTTAATAAAAGCAGCAAACTCTTTCCTTTCTCAGATTTATTCCTGTCTGCCCGAACCACCTGAAAGCCGTTGATGGTAGAGATAACAACACTTAGGATCAGCTTGAGACATCTCTAGTTCAGTTGGGCTGGGATCTGGTAACTCTCCCATTAGGGGTCACCACAGTGGATCATCAGCTGCATGTTTGATTTGGCATTTAATTTGATGCCAGATTCCTTTCCTGACGCAACCTGGTTTTGAAGGAGCCAGGGATCGAACTGCCAAACCAGGGATCAGCGGCAAACCCCCCCTTCACCTCACTTTTCAGTATTGTGTGTGTGTGCGTGTCTGTGTGTGTGTGTCGTTATTCTTGTGATTCAAATTAGTGCTGAAACAATTAGATGATTAAGTGATGAAATCAACAGGAAATAATGAACAGAAAATAAATTGCCAATAACTGATTTATTGTATATGTTTCACCAAGCAAAAATACCCAGAATTCTCTGCTTCCAGGTCCTCAAATGATTATTTGCTGCTTTTCTCCTTTTTATGTCATTGCAAAGTAAATTAAATGAACATCAATCTTTCACTATCAGTTACTCAATAATTAAAATAATCAACTACGATGTTTTGACTGTTTAACCACTGTTAGTCCAGGGTTAAAACCTGGATTTAGATTTAAGGTTGGAAAAAAGAGCGGTTAGCAAATTATTGCAGTCAATAAAAGCTGCTTAATATATCTTTTATGACTCTTTCTCAAAGCTTTCTCAAAGATAGCTTTGACATGAAACTGAAAAAAAAAAGATTAATGATTTGGATGGATCATTGGATTTATGTATGGACAAAGTCTCTGCAATATATATTTTTTCTACCATAGTAAAATGAATGTAAACCATTGCATTGGTCCTGTGGACAATGAATTTTTAAAGTGCACATAAATGGCACTCAATGAACTAAAACATGCAGGAGCATTCGAATGTTTGAGCCGTTGGTTATGTGAATGTGTGTATGCATGCGTGCACCTGTTAGCATCACCCACACAGTGTCCCCTTGTTCCAGTGACCCACCACCCCTTTACCATCATCAGCACCACCCTGAGGCGAGAAGGGGCTTTCCCTTGTGTTATTGTTCTCGCAGAGAACAGGAGGAGAAAGAAAGAGAAGGCTATGAATGACTGAATCAAAAGATGAGGATAGAGGGTTTGAACTTCCCCCGAAACACACACAGACTCACACACACACACACACACACACACACACACACACACACACACACACACACACACACACACACA
>JBBMJY010000026.1:24151514-24162511 GCA_037833715.1 Toxotes lorentzi
ACACACACACACACACACACACACACACACACACACACACACACACACACACACACACACACACACACACATCCTTGTTTTACCAACACACACACTTATGAAGCTCAGTCCAGACATCCCTCTCAGAGCTTTGTTTTGCTACAGGATCAACACAACTGTGAACTTTACATGCAACTGTGGCCTCAGAGCTACTCACGCACACCCACAACATACACATACGCACACATAAACACGTACCCATGCACAGACACCTAAGGGCTCGGTTGGTCATCAGGAAATGAAAGGATCATTTGGCTTAGAGGGAGATGAGAGGATTGAGGAAGAGGTGGAGGAAGAGGAGGCGTGTCCGTAGTTTGATGCAGATTCCTGCAACAGAGACAGTGTGATTCACCAAAAAGAGAACACAGCAGATGAGAGAAAAACCTCGCTCGGAGCTTTGTTTTCTCTGAGGCTTTACACTTAGCTGGTGTAGACGCACACTCTAAACACTCGCACACATCTGTTATCCCTGCAGACGGTTAGTGCTGATCCTGGAATATGAAGGTGTGAGGATAGGTGTGTTCCAGGAAGTGTCTGAGAATTTGCAAATTGGTATGTAGCACAAGAAATACATTAGTAATATAATAAAACCCTCCACTGGATCTTGGGAAGCTTTTGCGACTAACAGCATTTATTCATACATCAGAATTCTGCTGGTAAATAATGAAGTGTTGCATAATTTGTGGAAATAATATCAAACATCAAGGTTTACAGCTTCCTATAGACACCAGCATTATAAACATATATTATAACATAATCAGTGATCATCATCAGGTTAATACTTTGGTCATCACAAAGATTCAGAACTGATACACTGATTGCCATAAATCTCTAGATTTTCAAATTCTAATATTTGTAATGACCTTTGACCCAACTTCCAACACCATTATTTGACCAAAATTTCTCATACCCAAATTCATTCTCCTCAGAGGATGAATTCTCCCCAGTTTGGCCAGTGCGATTTCCTCCATGAGTTAGGTTGTCATCGTTGTACATGACTGTGTTGTCTTTAGCAAAACATCTGTGGCAGATGTGAAAGTATGGCCTTCCTACCACCTCACATACAACCTAAGAGCATTGCAGCCCATTGTCCCCTCATGAGTCAGCCCTTTTCCCCTGGCTTCAGGGAGCAGGTTTCCCTCACCTGTAGCCACAGGACTGGAGTCTGTATAAGCCAGTGCAGTGTAACCTGGCACTTCTGAGTGTGGTTTTGCAGCTGGTATGCCTCCACACCTCTCCCTGCAGTCAGGTCAGATTTGTTTTACGGGTAAAAAGTGAAATATTCATATTTAGCTCTGAATCAACAGTCTCAAAGGTCTCCATCTTTGCTGCATTGTTTTGGCATGACACAGCTCAGCTTGTCCACAGCTGTACTTTGGGTCAGTCCCGGCTGTTTTGCAGCAATAGCACATGATAAGTCAGAACCACGACGTTGACTTTGACCCGCCATACACACCCCCCAACTGGACAGATTAGCTTTGGATATTCATAACAGTTTTGTCTGTTCCTTCCACCTCTTTGGCTGTGATGAACATTGCGCCATCTAAAGGCCACTAGTGAGGCTTTAAACTCTCTGTCTGAAGATTTGTTAGTTATCAAAATGCCAATATGAGCTCTATAATGTAGTGGCAGCCATGGTGAATGAGTGTGTGAATAGAGCTGCAGTCAGGCAGTACTGTGGTGTGCTTTTTCAGAGGGCACAGAGAGGACATGGACAGATCCCACCGGGCATCAGAGCCACATGTGTCTCTGTTAACATTCGCCTCACACACCTGATGTTGAGCGTGTCCGCGTGTGTGCGTACCTTTTCATGCCCTATTTAGCCCATCACTGTGCGAAGCAGCGCCATGTGTAAGCAAGTTTATTTGTCACACTAGCAGTGGCCTGGTATGAAGCAGAGGACGGCTGCACACATTATTCATGTGTCTGACTGCTGAAACTGGAGGTGTGTGTGTCTGTGTGTGTGTGTTTATGAGTGTATGTGTGTGGCTATTTACATACAGGATGTACGTAAGTGTTTGCTCTTCCGTGATTCCTGTTCCTTCATGTGTGTGTTTACACTCCAGCCTACATGTTTGTACTTCACACACGTGTGAAAAAAAGTGCGTGCGCGTACATATCTGTGTGTGATTGCGGGTTTGCAGCCGCAAACATGTGTGTGTCCATTTGTGTGTTTATACAGAGCCAGCATGTGTCTGACATTTTTATGCCTACGTGATATGTTTATGCATGCGTGTTTACACTCCTCCTGACATGTGTGAAAAAGTGTGTATCTTTGTGCACCTACGCGTATATACGAGTATATCTGTGTGTGTTTGTGTGTGTGTGTGAGCCCCAGGTGCGCCAGTCTAGCAGCTCCACATTAGCTCTATAACCAAGCTAGTTTGACACCTTCACATCCAGACTAGCGTTCAGCTGCTGGCTCTGGCACATCCAGGACCAGCTCGACCCCATGTGAACGCTCTGTCGCCTCCACTCATGCTCACTTAGGTGTGTGTGTGTGTGTGTGTGTGTGAGAGAGAGAGACGGACTGAGTGTTTGTATGTCTGCTCGTGCCCACACCTTTTTCATGCACTTTTCATGCAATTTATGTGATTCCTGTTGTCTTTGTGCATCCAGGCTGCTGCTGTAAGTGGTTCTGTGGATGCAAGTGTGTGTTCGTTTTTTTTTTCACACCCTGTTCACTTGTGTGTGTATGAGAGTGATTGTGAGCAAATGTGCTTGTTTGTAGGTTTCTGTGCAAGCGCCACGTACTCACATGTATTGTTTGTGTGTGTGTGTGTGTGTGTGTGTGGAGCATCTTCCTTTGCAGTGTGCGATGTTGGCAGTTCGACGTGATGATGTGTCACCTCCATAGACACCCAGTCAGCAGTGCCTGCTAATCCGCTTCTACAGCACTGAGTGTGTTTGTGTGCGTGTGTGTGTGCGGTGTGTCAGCCAGCATGCGTATGTGAAAAACACTACATAAGTGCTAGCATCAAGATTTTTGAAGTGTGTGTTTGTGTGTGTGTGTGTGTGTGGTGGCCTATATATGCCAATGGAACATTTGACAGCACAGATGAATCAGACACAGAGGGAACAAACACTCGTATGACCTAACAGCCTTCCTCCTCTTTACACTTCCATTTGATTAAAGGTTCTTTGTCAAGAGACCGACACACAACGCATACAAACACACACATGCTCCTGGCAATCATTAGAGTGTATGGAGCGCCTCCAGGCAGCGAGGGCCTTTTAGCTGAAACCATCTCTTTCTTTTTCTCCCTGTCTCATTGTTTTCATGACTTCTCTGTTCCTCCATCATCCCCACAGGCTCGGCCAGAGGCTCCAGAAGTGCCACTTAGCCAACGTCGCCACATATAGCATAGGAGTGTGTTATCATTCATGCCAAATACACTTTTGAAGGCCTTGTACGAGAGATAGTATTCTGTTAAAGTTATTCAGTGACTTGAAGTATGCCTCTATACCCAAAATAATAAGTAATGGATGATCAGTGTTTCTCCCAGGATTTGATCAGTGCCAGGATAAACCGACATTTAGCATTTTTAGATCCATTTTTTTTTTTTTTTGGATGTTAAAGAAAACTGCAGCAAGTTTATTATCGTTTGGTATTTGAGAAATCATTCTACTTAATGTTGTCCAAAATGTGTGTACATATACAGCAGGTCTGTTTATGCCTGAGGCTTATCATTCCTTATGTTTAAAATATTTAGAATTTTGGTCCAGTACAATATTGTGCTTTCTGTAAACGTTCTGGTCATTTACTAGTTTTCATCATAATTTCTGTTGGCTTAGATAATGTGAATCCACAGTGAGCCAAAGTTGAACCAGGATATAGGGCTGTAACTGTGATGGATGTTTACAGCCTCTGTAATAATTTTACCATCCAAGCTGTGAAACAGAAAAATGTCCAATAAGACAAGGTGAGGCAGGTTTTCTTTGCAGGTTCTGTAGAAGTAGGATCCCCCCTGCTGTACATCACACCGGTGCTTTCTTAGGTCACAGATATCAGATATGAAAAAAATGATGATGGGAGCATATGGAGAGAAGCCCATCAGATCACAGCAAGACAAAGACACTGGCTCGTATCAGTTTTTAACAATACGCAGCATCATTAGAGTGATGCTGCACAGTGTGTCTGTCTCACTACATCTGATCTGACTGCGTGTGTGTCTATGTGTGTGTGTGTGTGTGTTTGTTCGTCTCACAACAGCTCCTTGGGTGTTCGCCTGCCTTGTTAACACCTTTTAACACGCAACACCAATTAACCCTTACCCCCCTGGCTACCCAGACACACACACACACACAGGCACACACAGCACATTTTACAGCTACACCTCTAACCCTTATATTTATAACAAGAGCTGAATCCACTCCAGCAAACCAGAGCCTTTCCAGTATCCTCACACTCCTGCTGCCTGCTCCACACAGTTGCGAACTTTTCCTTTTTTTTGCGCCACAGTTCACATCAGGATTTGAAGTAACTGTGTGAATACTGCTGCAGTCAGGAGCTTCAAGCATGTACACTGCATCTGTAGGCAGGGCTCTTGTACATTCATATGTTTGTATTAAAATGAACAGTATCTCCAGTTCCACCAGGATCTACTGTGGCTGATTCACTGTTCACTGTTGATTGTGGGGATGCACAGACTGGGAGTAAACACTACCTGAGAAGATAACTTCAGGGGAAATGACTTCCCAAGGCAACGCCCTATCTGTGAGAAAGTTGGTTTGTTGATGTTTAGGAGTACTACTACTGGTTTTAGCTCATGATGTTGACTGGAATTCAGCAGCTTTATGTGGTACACAGCAGGAACTGGCAACATGTGCAGGCAATCTTCCCATCTGACCATTTGTTAAAATATACTGTGTGGATTGAGCAGTTTCTGCTCCTCTGACTGGTTGAATTTGTGTTCATGTGATTTCAAATCCCTGATGTCAGTGATGTTTCACTTATGATTACAGCTCATCTGATGTGAGCTTTTGATGGACAATATTACTCTTGATGATTTTTGGTTCCGGAAGCTGAGGATAGTGAAGTCAGTCAGCTGGTCTCACTGTCTGTCTGTCCAACAGAGAGACAATCAGATTTGATTGGGTATACCTAGAGGAGATTTCCTACTAATTACAGTGACCTCTTGACCTTTCTTTCAGCCCTAACGTCAGGTCACAGTCTCTATTTGAACAGAAGCGATATCAAAATCTAATGGGCAGATCGCTCAGTCTAATTAATGACTTTTCATGGCGTTGATTCTCCCCGGGAGATATACACATTCAATGAACATGACCTCATGACCTCCACTACTGTTCAGATGCTAATAAAAGTAAAATCATCATGACATTGCTTATTCAGCCTAAAACACACTGCCGGTTATAGTGAACCGTGGTCCGTCTAGGGGGCCACTGTGGGGGTTTTAGCGGGCACCCTTGCTGTGCCAGTGCAGTGGTCACAGTCTTTTAATTTGTTATACTGCATCTTTAAATCCTTTACTTGTGCCAGTTTATTACCTTTGATTTATTTCTTTTTCACCAACAACATTATCAGTGTCTCCAGATTTATATTATTTTCAGGCGGGTGAAGCCTCACGAGTAGCACTTAGATCAGCAGCACCATATGAAGCACAGGCTAATGAAACTGCTGTGGGGTCAGGGATTCTGGGTGGCATGGTGGTGTTTTTCCTTTTCTTCAGTGAAGCAGGCATAAGGCAAACTGACCTCTTTATGACCAAGCCTCATTGTTCATGTGACCCTGCTTGTGTGAATACGCTGCTCACTCTCTTGGCTGTGTCTATTCTTTGTAGTTCCACAATCGTACCCTCCATCATTCTCTCTCTCTCTCTCTATCTGTGTGTGTGTGTGTGTGTGTGCGCATGTCAGTCATATTTTACAGGCATAAAAAGCCAGTCAGTGGGGTCAGTCGGTCGCTTCACCTCACACCCCAAGTAGACATTGAGTCTGACACATCGTATACACACACACACACACACACACACGCATCACCCTTTCACTGTCTCCTCACTAGAAAACATATGGAGCATGACTAATGGCTTCATAAAGACACACATACACACACTGTAGATACATTTTTGTCCCGCAGCCACCATTGTGTTAATGGTGTTAGCCCAAAAAGCCAGTTTTTTGCAACAGATGTGCCTCCGTGCTTCCAGACCCTCATTTGACCCAAATACTGTCAACTCTAACACACACACACACACACGTGCACATGCATTTGTGCACACACACACACTTGGCATTCTCATGTCTGTGACCATACCCTGTTCACACACAGCATTTGATCCCAAGTCAAATAGAAAAATAAAAGAAATACTGACAGGTCATGTTTGATAATTGACTGATTTTATATGTATTTATAATTGGACTGTTATATGTAGTGATTATTGCTTATATATATATTTTGTATATAATATGTTTTGACTTACTTGCATGTGTAAGTTCGGTAAAGTAGAACATCACAGGATAAAATCAGTCAAAAAGATGAGCATTTTTATTTTTTTTTTAACATGATACAGAATGTGCATTCAGCTCGAGATGTCTCATTACAGTAGATTCAGTTCAAGCCTTTGTGTAGGATTGGATGGAGATGCTAAGCTATGGCCAACACTTAAAAACCCACAAACACATATGTGGTTTTGTTTTGTGTGTGTGTGTGTGTGTGTGTGTGTGTGTGTGTGGGGGTGTGTGTGGGTGTGTGTGTGTGTGTGTGGGTGTGTGCGTGAATGCCCCATCAGGGCACCAGTCCAGGAGCCAGGCATCTCGGCTCTCGTCATCCCACATCACTGTCAGAGAGCCGTTAATGAGGGGCACATTTACTGCTACATTAGGGAAATGTCACTACACACACACACACACTTCTTGCACTCCTTGTGGCTGTACTTTCAGTCCTTTGTGTTGACTTTTACGTGGGTAAAACTTGAAGCAGTTTCCCAGCTGGGATTTCTAAAATCAGAGTGAAGTCTTATTAGTTTTCTGTTCCTGTGTAAAAGTCTAGCTGTGAGGGCAAAACCCAAACATCCAAACATGGCCACCATTAACTCACAGTCCAGGAAAGAAATTCAAACACAGCATGTGCATTTTTACAAATTTAATCAATCAATAAAGGATCAGAATATAATAAAAAACTAAAAGTCACATTTACCTGAGTCTGTGTTGAGATGGTCCAGTTGTTTGTTTTCGTCTGGCCAACAAACTAAAACCCACAGGTGTTCAGTTCCCCTAATTACTAAACTACTTCCACTCATAGTATGTTATGAGGTTTTTTTCCAAGCAAACAGTAAAACAATTTGAGACTAAAAACACACACCTCCATCACCAGCATGAATACTGAAAATGATATAGTGATTGATGGGTGATACAGATGTTTCCACACTGTGCTAAGGACATGGTGAATAGTTTGATGAAAATGATTTGAATGTCATACTGGGGTTTTGGAGTGATGTGTTGTAGTATCAGAATGCTGTTCAACCCTCCAGGTGATTTCCGCTCCCTCTGAGAATCTATGAGAAGGAGCGCTGAAGCTGTTTGTGGAGGCGTGTGGTGGAACGACAGCTTAACAAGACACTTTGTGTTGCTTTGTTCTTTCATGTGTCACCATCTGTATACTCAGCCTACTTACTGCTACTCAGTAAGTTAGTTTGTCAGTTATCTTTTTCTCCTGTCCTGTGTTGATTGATGTAAGTCACATAAGCCACATCATCTGTCAGCTACAGTCTACAAGCCACATTATATCTGTCAACAAGATGGTCTTCTGAAATTGTTAAATCATTCATTCACACTATTATCATCTTTTTTATAGGCATTAATCAAGCCAGTAGCTATAGTATTTCCTGCTTTCTGCTTAGTACATCTCAGTATATGACTGTTTGGTTCTGTTGTGTCGTCTCTGGAGGGATAATCAGTATGTCCCTGCTGTCTTCTCTCAGAACTCACTGTGTCACACATGGACATAAGCATGCATGTTGAATGTGTACATCCATGCCATGTGTTTTGCAGTTTGTAAGCTGGGTGTTCAGATTTCCCATCATGTGCACACATCATGTGTTTCTGGCTCAGTGAAGATACTGGATGATTGTGGACTGATGACTGGACTTTTTACCTTAGCCCTCATGACTAAAATCCCTTTAGCCCCATGGACTGTGATGTTACTTTGCTGCTGTCGAGGAAATGCCACACTTATTCCAAACTCCATAAGCTAAATTAACAATTGTCATCACATAAATCCTTTTATTACTGTAATTATCAATGTGCTGCAGGGTACAACTATTGCGGCTTGTATTTCACACAGCAGTATTTGATATGTTTACATGATAAATTATATAGGATAAATTACATATGATAAATTACGGACGTTATCTACAATAGGCCTGATGGAATTCAAGCATTAGAAGAAATAACCTTCACAGTCATTGTTTGTCTTTGCTATATGGCCCAGACAGTTCTTCCTCTATGATGTGAATGGATTACAGGTCAGGTAGCCAATGCTAATGTTGAGTCATAGCCATTTTTAGGCTAGCACCACCTTAGCACAGTGCCTCACCCTCTTGCTTATTTTGACAGAGCGATGATGCTAATCAGGCAGTGGCTCACTGCACTGTGCCTCAACTGGTTAGCGTTAGCCAAGCGTAGCATAATCCACACTCGGTCTGTATAGTAAGTGGGCTGTGGTGGCAAGTCCCTTATGCTAATAAGTAATGAATTGTGATTAGTGAGTCACAGCTGCATGTGTTAGCCTGTTAGCCTGGTGGGCTAGTGTTGGATCACTGGCTCAGTCATTAGCATCCTACTCATGTTAGTGCTTATTTATTTTACATATCAGTTCTGACATTCATTCACTCTGCCCACGCACGCGCGCGCGCGCACACACAGTGTAGAGAGGCATTGGCCCAGCCTGTTGTTGTGTCTGCTCACTTGGCCAAATTGAAAGTCTGTGGTGCATGCAAGGGCCGTTTGAAGTCCGTCTCAAACACTGTGGCATTAAATTAGCGATAGCGCTGCAGGAGAAACGCTGGAATACATGTGCATGTAAGCAAACACACACACACACACTCACAGAGACGTGCATGAAAACACAGCTCCCAGGTAACAGGGCTTACGATCCTGAAATGAAACGAGTTTGTTCCCAGCCTCCGTCCGTCATGTAACCCAGTGCTGACATGAGTTCCTGTTGTACTCTCCCCCTCTTTCCCCTCCATCTCAAGGATAGTGAGTAATTAGAAGCAGATGGAGCTGAGACTAGTGTAGTCAGACTGTTATTTTAGCCCTCTGCACAGGCACTTTTATGTCCTCTCTTTTCGTCTCAGGCCTGTGTTCCATATTCAGACACTAATTCCTGACCTTAACACAACACGGCAGCCTTAATATTTGAATATGTTACAGTGATCGCTACAAGTTGGGGTACTTCTTGTTTTCAAAACACGCTGAGGGAGATATTACCAGGGCTGCTCTATGTAGCTGTCGTTTTAAGGGAGAGAGTTACATCATGGGAAATAGGAACAGTTGCATTCATTAGGTCACTCCTCGTGCTCAAGCCTACATCCCATTTTGACATCAAAGGGTGCCCCAAAAACCACTGACACTGGATCAGCTTTTCCTTCATTTCCTTCAGCGTCAAGATTAAGATCAAAGGAGTTTCTAATCTGATTCCAGGTGGGCACTTAATGGCAACTTTTACTTTACCTTCCTCGTCCTCATACTGACAGTCTTTTCTGCAAACCGTGGATCTGGTCACACTGAGAGCCAAACCAGAAAGACAGCAAATGATACCAAATACTGTTCCTGCATCAACATCAGAGACAGAAAAGGCAGCAGATTGTTGTACTAGAGGAGGATCACACAAAGTTACACAAAGATTTTAGTGGAGTAAAAGATCATTTAGTTGTTCCCTGAAATTTTAAATGTGCTGGGGGATAGAGAGAACACTGTAACAGAGGTTCCTCCTTGAAAATGTGAAAATGGTGTGTGGTGGTGGGGGGGTGCATAAACACGATAAAAGCAGATTGATTTAATTTTCTCAGCTGACAGCTGTTCACTGCTTATGTCAATGATAAATGTTCAGTGTGTAATTAGAATCATTTGTGTTGCAGTACATGTCTCCTCATTTAACATACTCTGTTAACAAACAGAGGACACACTGACATATATTGAGAAAGTGAAAACAGATCATTATTGTAAAGGTACAGTTATTAAAGTTAAGAAATATTAACTTATTTGTCAAGCTTTAGATAAAAAACAAACCTGCATAGCATCACTTAAACCCTGTTTCCACAATAATAATAATGAAAGTATGAAATAAGAATGAACCTATGGTCATTGCTGTTGTTGTTACTTTACACACATATGAACATATTTGCCTCGTCTCCCTCTTTGAGAAAAAAAGCCTCCAGTCAGCACCTCATGTTGAATTGCTGAAGCTCATTTTCCAGATTTAATTTCTTTATCACTTTATCAGATTTATTTCTTCGGGACCAAACAGTAAAGATGTTCTCAGGCTCCACGTTGCTGGGATTTGTGATTTTGTTTCTCCCACACTCACCCAATCACAGGCCTCCACTGGCATGCAGTGCCTCCCCAGCCTCATACAAAATATTAAGTGAGCAGCATCTTAGTCACGTTTCTTTTTCCAATAAGTGGGATGTGAAGTGGTGCCCGGCTCCCAGATAATGACACATATTGTGGTGACATTAATGCCGGATCAAAGGGCCGGCTGCTTCATGACATTTCAGCTGGGGTAAACAAACACAGACAGGCCTATTACCGAGCAAGCAGAGCGAGGGATGACTACCTCCACCACCCCCTCAACGCCCAGCAAACCACCCCTACATCATCAGGGTAAGAGGGCAACGACAGGAAAACAAACCAGTCTCATTTAGTTTGTGTGTGTGTGTGTGTGTGTGTGTGTGTGTGTGTGTGTGTGTGTGTGTGTGTGTGTGTGTGTGTGTGTG
>JBBMJY010000026.1:24162611-24190238 GCA_037833715.1 Toxotes lorentzi
TGTGTGTGTGTGTGTGTGTGTGTGTGTGTGTGTGTGTGTGTGTGTGTGTGTGTGTGTGTGTGTGTGTGTGTCTGCATTTTTTCCAGCATGCATGGTGTTTCTGCATTTCCACTCTAGGTTACAGTACTTCCAGCTCATCTCCTTTTACAAGGCGAGGCCATTACATAATTACCCACTGTCAATTAGATCACATCCTGTGCAGCACTGCCGGCTGAAGCCATGTTAATTAATCATTGGTCCCCAGAGGTAGCTCTCTTGCTGATGTCATGGATGTCGCGGCTGCAGTTGGCTAGAATCAAATGCCTGTCTGTCAGCTTAGGAGACAGAGAAGCAGGGAGGGAATTCCTCACATCGTCTTTGATATAAGAGGAGTCTGAACAGTGTGTGCTTAAGTGTGTGTTTTTATTCACTGGTTCTCAACTGTAATTGGACCGAAAGATTGAAACTTAACACATTCATTAAGTTTTTAATCAGTTACTCCTTCAGCTTTTTGCAGAATTCTTTACTCAACCTCTGGATTCCACCTCCCCTGCACTACATTCACCCTCAGTGTCCCTCTCAACAAGAAATACATGGATTGGATAGTAGAGTGGAGTTTGTTTTTTTTGGGGGGGGGGTCACACAATTCAGTTTTGATTCTTGGCATCACTGTACAATTCAGAATCAAAGTCAGTTTCAAAATCAGTTCTCATTTTGAAGAAGAACTCCAACCATTTTACACATCCAAGTCTGTTTACAGGTTTTGAGTAGCATTAATGTTAAAAAAAAAAAAGTTAGATAGAGGCCCGTACCTCATCTATGCTTCTGCTTCAGCTTTAAAACTGTTCATCTGGGTGGGACAGTGTTATGGATGTGCAATACTAAATCAGTTGAGTATTCTTTTAATAAAAAGAAATAGGACACTATTTTAAATTGCTTATTCCAGTAGACTACATGCCAAACCTTTCACTCGTGGTTTTAGTCCACTGAACTGCAATATGAAACAATAACCCAAACCCTAACTGGCAGTTAAACTAAGTGGTCTTGACGAGGGTTTTACTGTTTGACCCAACAGAAAAGGCAGAGCGAAGGTCTAGAAATGAAACGGACTGTGGACCAAGTTATTTTCTTCAGCCAATCAGAGCCGGCTGGTGCTTTTCTAAAGTGCTGCAGTGTGCAACAGTTGGCCGGTCTGTTTACTAATGCTGCGAGTTCAGTGCTCCACTTTGCTTATACTAGTCCCTGTGTGACGGTGTGTAATGTATTTGCAAAACACTTTGTCTTCGTCCTGCAAAGTTAGTTATTAAATCTAAAATGAATTCAAGCCTTCATCCCGCCTTTGTTTTTCCAAGCAAGAATCAAACGGAGTTCCACTGTAGCACAGTGTGATCTGTCAGCTTTATCCCAGTGTTCCAGGCATTGCAGTGATGCAGACGTGGTGCTGCATGTAGTTTTGATTAATCTCCTGTGTGTGCGTGAGTGAGTGTGTGTATGTGTGTGTATGTGTGTGTGTGTGTGTGTGTGTGTGTTGTCATAATCTTCCAGTGCCATGATCAAAGCAGGTAGGCCTGTGGTCACACACTCACTCACACACACACGAGACACACAAACATTCCTCCAAACGGTTGTTACATGCCAGAGTCAAATTAGTCCATGGACTTTTTAAGTGGCACAAAAGGTTCAAATTAGAGACAGGACTTTGAAGCCATACGATTTGCAGGGATAGTCTGTAGCCCCTCGTGGTTTTGGCCTCCATATCATTCCCTCAGAAAAGAACATGTTCACATCAAAGGTTAACTGGGGCATGTGTACTGTAACTTGTCACCAGCATAGCCCTGATTTCCAAACAGCAGGGAATTGGGACAGAGTGGTATGTGGGCCGGGAAGAGGCATAGTGTGTAATTACATCAGGATCTGTGGGTTGCTCTTAAGTCCTCTGACTGCATATTATAGATAGAGGTTGGTAATTTGATGAAAACACATAGATTATTGTACTGTAGATCATGTTCATATAGTAGGAGCTCACCCTAGAGAATATCTATAATGAGGCAGGACTGCAGGCTGCATTCAGCAGTCACTCTGTGGTATTAGTTTAGTAAGAATGTATTTATAATTATTATTATTATTATCCTTATTATGACTTTTTTGGTTGATCACAGTTTCATTATTCACTTAACTACAAGGTGAAACAGCGGAAAGCAAATGCAGAAGCTGAATGAACCAGCTTCTCAGACAACATGGAGTTTGTGGTAGTGAAAGACAAACAAAGCAGAATCTGAGCCTCCTTTCAACATGAAGACAAGTGTCTCGTCTAGTTTGTCAGCACCTATAACACATTCTGTTATGTTGTACCGTACAAGCACTGCGAAGTCTTGCACACATAACTGTGAATATGGAAAAAGGGGAAGAGAAATATCTTTGGGCTTTGGATCGCTGCTGAGATAACACAGGCAACATGAGTATGTGACCTGGGGCTCTGGAAACTTTCACCATTTTTTGGTACTTCATGGACAAAGTGAGAAAATGATTAATAGAAAAAACAGCTGTTAGACTAATCAGAAATGAAAATAATAAGTAGTTGTGGCCCCAGAATGATGTTGTTGGTGTTTTCAGGTGAAGTTGGTTCCTGATACCTGATTAGTCACCTGGAGTTGTGAAGGGTGATAAGCTATGATTGGGCAGGGACAGGAGCATAGTCTTGTAATGTTTCTGCTAATTTAAATCAGTACCTGTCTGAATATAAACATTAAAAACACAGCTATTATGTTGTCTGAGCTGATCCTAGTCTTGAAAAAATAATCTGTACGTCGTATGCCTGTCTGTAACTCCGTCCTCTGTGGTGTTGCTCGGCAGCATATATATCACAGAGCCACAGGCACTTTACTGCTGCTCTGGCTAATAGCATTGCACTTAACATCAGCTATGCTTTATTGTTCAGTAGGCTAAGAGAAGAAAGGAGAGTAGAGAGAGGAGTGTACACATTCATCTGCCAAAGAACATGCACACAAAAAAAATAGAAATTAAAAAAAAAGAAAAATGTGGAGTTTGTTTGATTGTGTGTCTGATAAACTGATAAATGTACAGGCAGTGAGGTTGGCTGTGCAAATGAAATACAGGTGGACTTCTTACCAGCCCCCCCACCCCACGCTCTGATATCAGCAAGTAGTCACAGGATTGATCAGAAACACTTGTGCTTCGTTTTATCATTTTCCCCGTTTTTTTTTTTTTTTCCCTCCGTTCACAGTATTGTCATATCACTGAGCAATAAACAGTAGCAGAGAACACTGAGGAACTGTTTAGTGGGACTGGAGCCAGACCCAGATTGATGATGACATCCTAGAAAGTTGAGTGGATTTTTTTTTTTTCTGTGGCATGTGAGGCCAACTCGTATTGCGTCATTATCAAAACCGTCAAAATGAGAGTTAATGATCTGAATCGTATGAGTATGAACTTTTTCACTCCACATGCAGGCAGCACTGTCCACCATTTTTTCCTCACCTATTTCACAAGTGTGTGTGTGGGTTTTTGTTTGTTTGTTTGTGTGTGTGTGTGTGTGTGTGTGTGTGTGTGTGTGTGTGTGTGTGTGTGTGTGTGTGTGTTTGGTGTTATCTCCATCTTCACCTTTCCTGACACTTGTACGGCTCATCAGTGACTATGTGAAGTGACAGGCCACATCCTAAGGCAGCTGGCAGGAGCTGGCGCACTGCAAAAGAGCAGCACAACTCCATGAAAACACACACATGCACACACACTCACTCGTGCACACACACACATACACATACACACATACCTCAGGCCATTCCTCAGTCTTAATTCTTAAACGCATTTGCTCCAGTTCCTGCTGAGACGCTGCAGGGAAGACTGTTGGGGGATAGAGGTGGGGCAGGATGCATGGAGGACTAGCTCTTCACACACTATTACCCCTAACACACACACAAACACTCACAGACATAGAGTTATCTACTACCCCCGACATACACATAGTTAAAGTTGACAGAGCTGAAGGGATTGGTCTGGAACAGGCTGGGTGTACAGCCGACACACACCCACTGGCAAAGAGGTGGGAAAGGTGGCGATGCCCGCTGTCCACTAAAGGCACGTACAGCATGGGATGTTTCAGAAGACTGGCTGGGAGACGGAAGGAGGGATCTTCCCCTCCCTCAAACCCAGAGAAACCGGATTGGAAACTGGAAACTTGGATTTCTGTGCCTCTGTGCCGAAGACAGCCATGGCCAGAGGCATTATGTTCCTTCCATCCGTCCCATTCTCGTGAACCCTACATGTCAGGAACACCTTCAGGTACTTTCTCCACATTTGGCACAAACGTTCTCTTGGACTTTTGGATGAACTGATTTAGTTGAATTTAGTGGGCAAAGGTCAAAAGTCAAGGTCACTGTGGCCTCACCAAATGCATTTTTTCATGACAGTGGTAGAGGCTCATGGGTATGGTAGTTCTTAGATCCATCCATCAGAGAGGGAAAAAAATTATGTCTCAGAAACATTTGAAATGAAGTTGAAGTTAATTAAAACTAATGGCTATAACATAAATCAATAGTATCATTTACTTCATTTAGTTCTGTGTTGAGTAACGCTGACCTGTTTTTTTTTCTTTGCCCTGTACTTATTAGGCAAGGTTCTTGTACAGCTTCCATCAGATTTTTAGCTTTTATTGTTTAAAAAAATAAAAGGTATTGATTTGGTAACAGGACTGAAACTCTGATATCGTATTGGCATTTGTATCAAAAACCAGCCCTAACAGTGCTATGTGTTAGATTACAAACATCTGTGAACTCCATCATCAGAATATTTGTAAAATAGATTTAGGTTGGATTGGCTCCCCTGTATCCTCACTACCATGGATGTGGTGTGCCAACTGACTGGTGTGGAATACTTTTAGCTCTAATGGATTATGATCAATAAAAACAAAAGCAGCTCATAAATATGAAACACATACAGTATGCCCACTAGTTAACACTCAGAGCTGAGAGCAGAATGTTTTCCTTCCCACCGAACCACTCACTGTTTGCCCTACGGCACAAACTTCTTTATCCACGTGACTGCAAATCACACTTGTGTTTGTATTGATAACCTTGTGGGAACTCAAAAATTAGCCTTCAAATATCACACTGAATTTGCCAAATTTAGCAGCACCTCCCCCTGCCCTTGTCTTGGCCCTCTGGGATTTAGAGAGGAAGAAGGAGCGAGGGCCAAAAGATGAAAGTGTATGGGGATCTTGGTAAAATCAAAAACAAATCTCCGCGAGCGTCGGGGTTAACCCCTTTGACCGTCGACAGCTTTGAAGTGCTTGGCCATACAGTTAATTGTCAGAGTCGGGATTAGGGAAAGGTGGTAACAATTTAACCCGGGCAACAAGAGGGCTGAAGGCCACTGCTCAGGCCTATCAGGTGTTTGCAGATGTTGTGTGCGCCTCAGGAAAAGCGACAGCAAACTCCTGGATATGAGAGGAACACTTAACCGACCCATAATGCTTTGTTTGCTCAAGCCTCCATCACATTGTAATTGGATGGGAGGGGGAACAGCAGCCAGCTGATTGGACAGCTGGTGCACTTAGCTGTTACTATTTTGGATGGTATGCTGGCCTGTGCCAATAGTACTTCACTCTTTTTTTTCCCTCACAATGAAAATGTACTGTTTCCATTCCTGCGCACTGATCTAGATCCTGATGGACAAGGTGCTCAGCCAAGAAAAATATATATTTAAAAGAAGCGGTAAATATGGATTTCTCTGACACTAAACTAAAATGTCTAATACAGCTTCAGACAAAAAATATTATAGACCATCAGATAAAAAAAAAATTATCACATCCATCACACTTCTCTTTCCCATCTTGCAGTGTTACCTCAAATTCATACCAGATGGCTCACGTCAGGAGCAGGGAAGCACAACTGCTGCCTCCGTTTGTTCAGCCGACAGTGATGAAGAATGATTTCTGTTACCAGTGTCCCTGTCCTCAGAATCACAGCAACTCCTTAGACGTTGGAAGGCAGCTGAACAAATTCTTGTCAGCTAGCAAATATCAGAAATTCAGTGGACAAAATGGTTTTCAGCTGGCTATGTGAGAAGAATAGAAATGGCAGATATTCATTTAATTTACCCTGCCCTTACTGAATGTGAATGCCTACTAAGGCATTGGAAAAGGTTATATAAAATTGGGGTCTTAATTGACCATCATCAGCAGAGTTCATGTGTTACAGCTTATTAAAGGGAGGACATGGTGTGATCACATTGTGTGATGCCAGATACAATGCAGATTTAGATTTTAGTAAAATGTAAGCTTATTTATTCTGTGAGAACAACAAATGATGGACAGCCAAAAGGGACCAGAGAAGCTTTAAAAAAATACTATGTAAAATTCATTTGACACTTTTCTGTCGAGTGTAAATCATTGTGCTTTGCGAGCATCCTGGATTATTCTCTGCTTGGTGCTGGCTGTGAAGTTTGCCTCTTAACTTGCAAGGTTTTTTTTGCAAGTTCATTACTCTTTGTTTCTTGAAATTCCTCTGTCTGTTTATTTCCTTCTGTCTGCCCAGACTTGCCTGGCTGTCCTTTTTTTCTGCTGTGGTGTGTTTGTGACTTGCTGGTACTGATACCAGCTGTCACCTCTGCTTTCTGTTGGTTCTCTCAAGATAAAACTGGCCATATTTGATCTGGAGCTGAGTTTGCATTTCAAACAGACTTAAAGACTCGAGACCTTGGTGTATTACTTGAACATGTCGTATTATTTTTTATTTTCTTGGGGCAATTTTTTGGAAATTATTATGGATACACACAATGAGCAACATCCTCAGTATTTGCTAGACAGCGGGGTGACCAGAAATCAATCCTCATCCATCACACGTGGATTGTTGTACTTCCTTTGATTTTGATTCATTGTCATTAGTTCTCCATGTATACTTCCCTCTTCTTTTCCACTTTCACTTGAAAGACTGATATTTGATGAATCTGTATAACCCTGGATTGGTTCATTCTAACACTTTTTTATACGTTTCAGGGCCAAACATTTTTAAATGTATTTATTTCAACAATGTCTCCATATGGCAGCTGTGGATAAGGTACAGATAAGCTTAGGAAACAAACTAAATAAAGATTACTCACACCTGATGCTCATTCAGCACCTGATCCGCCATCTTTCCACCTCACTACATCAAGGTTACACCACTCCCTTCATTGACGCTCAACACTGGCAGTGGACAACTCAGTATGAACGTAATCCCCTGGTATACTGTGCCACTATAAACATGATTGGAGAACAGTTCTTTTCATTACTGGTGATGATAGTAAGCTCACGACTAATTGCAGTAATGCGTTTTGATAAGGAGCTGCCTCTGTCAACTTAACACATTGTATGAAAAGTACACAGTTTCACTAATGAAGACTTGCCAGTGCAGTTGTTTCAGACCATGTCCATCCACTCCTGTACCCACATTACCAGTAAATGTGTGTGGCCGTGTTTCTGCTGTGACAGCCTTCGTAGGTGGTAGTGACAGTTGTATCCTGTATCACTATTCTAGGCTTTGTGTTTAGGCGTTAATGGCAGCGAGGTTGAGTTTTGTATAAGGCGTCCAAGTCTCAGGTTTGACTGGCAGACAATGTAGATGGCCGTGCATGACCCGGCCCCCTGCTGGGATGGTGAATAGGCCTGTTGTTCCTTAAACAGTCTGTCGGTTACAGCTACAGCTAGGCCAAGACATGGGAACAATATCTGAGCTTAGTTAAAAATAAGGAGTTAGTTTGTCTGGATTTACTACAAGGTAAAACCAGCTCAGAATAATAGCTGGAACCTCAGTCCAAACATAAACTACAAGCCCTGAAAAAATATATATCTCACTCACACTTAAAGCCGTCGAGTAATGACACCTACTATCATTGTCTTTCCATATGTTCTCCATGTGACTCGGAGGAGCCTGGCACCAGCGCTAACAGATTATCATCGTCCACACAAGCTGTAGCTAAGACATATTAGCTCTATGTTTCCTGTCATGACTAGCCCCTAAGAGGGGCTGTTTTCTGATCACTTTTGTTAAGAACTCTTGTGGACATTTTGAGTCTTGTTTAGTTGAGTTTTGTTTATAGTTTCTGCTTTATTTTGAAATCAGTCGTGCATTTGGGTTCAGTCCACGTCCAGTCGTGACAGTTTCCTACCAGAGCCCCCGGTCATATGGTGCCAGTCTAGCTGGATATCAGCATGACACGCTGCCTCTCTGGCACCACAAGGTCCATTTAGCCAAGGCTTTCATCCCCCTCCCCACCCACCCAACCAAAGAGTATCACAGCCTTTCTTTCACTTTTTTTTTTTTACGCACTCTCCTGCTGTATCTGTCTCTCTTCCTGTATGCTTCATTCTCACAAGGGTTTCTCGTTTTCCTTCTTTGATTTTAAGGTTCGGCCTCTCGATTTTTGAAGGCCTGTAATCTAAATTTAAAGCTGACTCATTGACACATTAATTAAGGCTTTGGTTTCAGTGCAAATCTGCCTCTTTCCTGACCTTCCTGATGTAATTATCTTTTATGTTGTTTTTTTTTTCTGCTCACCACTGCTTTATTGTTGTGTGTTCAGTCGCTTAAAAGGCTGGTTTTGCCAGCTGCATTTTATGTTAGCTTGGTCTTAAGTGTTCAATCCAGGTAGCAATAAAAAAAAAACTCCTTAAAAGGTTTTTCTTTTCTTCTAGTTGCCATCTTTTTCTTCCTTACACCTTCAGTCCTCCTCTACTGCTTCTTCCTCTCTAACATCATTCATTCTCCCTTTATCTCTCTCTCTCTCTCTGTCTCTCTTGCTCTCTCTCTCCCCGCCTGGGTTCCCCCGTTGGGGGTGTTGTTTGTAAAGCATTATAATTTATAACGGAGCAGAGTGGATTTAATTTCAGTGCGCGGGGGCTCGCCAGCAGGGCGCCAGCCTGCAATCAGGGGAATCAGCAGCTCGCACAGGGCCTGCAAGCGTGCGCTCACACACACACACACAGCAGACCCCCGCACAGAGAGCCAGCTAGAATGGAAAGTATTATCAGTGGCCACAAACGGACAGTGTTTCTCGTCACCCAACTCCCTGGATGCTCCCTCCACAGCCCGGCACCTTCTCAGCTTCACTTTCAGCCCTGCTGCAGCTGCTCTCGCTCTCTCTTCCCCTCTCTGTTTCTCTGTAATTTCTCTGTCTGCGTCTGGCTTACATTATCTGCATCTTCCTCCCCTCCCCTTTCTCTCCCTCTCTTACTCATTGTCTCTCATTACCACTCATTACCTATTTGTTGGGGGGTGAGAGGCCTTCTCATCATAGACTCTGCTGCCTTCCAAAGACAATGAAGGTTCACCAGGAGGTCAAATCCAACTATTAGTCTTTCTATGTCCCTGTCAAATATTTGCCTTTGCCTCCCCTCTCTCTTTCCATCCGTTCTCTTCTGCCCTGGGGGGGGCTTTTTTTTTTCCACCCTGCCCATTTGCCAGTTGCAATTTCCCCTTCATAAATCCTGCTTCTTTGGCAAAATGTGCCAGACGGTGGGATGATCCTTCCTCACAGAAGGTCAGAGACCGAACAAGAGGAGGAGGAGGAGGAAAAGATAATGTTTCTCTTTAGCAAGTCATTTTGCTTCGCAGTGGACACAACTGTCAATTGGACAGTGACCCTGAAGCTAACATGACAGATAAAAGTAAGCTAATGTTAGCTTAGTGTGCATACAGTAGAGCTGGAATTGGATTTACGGTACTTGTGGTTTTGATTGAAACTTTCCCCTCAAATTCTGTGCATGAGTTTGTGCAACAATCCAAAATTACCTCACCAAAGAAAAAAAAATGCTTCTTCACTCCTGACCGTCTGCAGAAAACCAATCACTGTCAAACAGTTTCCAAAGGGCAACAAGGGCAGCTCTCCATCTGTAAAGAAAGCACTCAAGGTGAGGATCAAATTCAAGCAGACCTTCTTCTTAGGTTTAGGATCATTTTCATAAAAGTGCTCTGACAAGAATCTTGACAGTTCTTATGTTTCTAAGCAGCTTGAAACTGTTCTGTACTGTCAGTCATAGCTTGTGGAAGGCTTTAAAGAGTTTACTGCAGTAAAGAACATTTTTAATATCATGGCTCTGTAACCATCCAAAACTATTAGTTTGTTAGTAAATTTCAAGTGTTTGGTACAATGGAAAAGGTTTGACCGTATAGTTTAGCTGCATCCATACACAGAACACTAACACGGATTTCCATGTGATCCACTAGTTCTTATTTAAATTCTAAGAAATACTGACCCAGAGCTGCTCCTAGCTAACCAATAACCCAACGCCTTCAGACCCAACTTTTGTGCTTATATTAACATTAATGAGATGGTCCACTGCTGTAGGTGGCAGCTGTAAAACTTCTTTTACGGTGCTGCACATCACTGTACTCGTTTGCTGTATTGCTGCTGTGCTTTATCCTCCGGGATGCAGATAGTTTTAATCTGAGGCCTTATCCACTGTGTTGTTCTGTTCCTGCTGTTATATTAGGATGATTGGACATCTGCTGTGGATGGCAGTGGGGGGGGGGACACCAGCTGGGAACACCAGTCCAATCTTCAATAGGACATTTGTCCAACATTGCAGCAGCAATCATCATTGTTCCAGAGTGTGTGTGTATGGAGCAGATACAGTCAAACGTAATGACAGGAATACACACAGAATTGCTTTATGATCAGAAACTTGTGTGACTGAGTTTTCCGTGTCTGGTGCACATGTGTATTGTTACTGTTCGCTATTGGGGACTTAGCACCATCTTTCTCCATTTAGTATAATTAATACCCTGCCTTTCCACTCGTCTTGGATTTGCTCGCCTTTATCTAACCCCAGCTAACGACTACAAGAAATGCTTTATGAGCTCAGAAGAATAACATACAAGCACAACTGATACACACACACACACGCTGAAAAAGGTCCGACATCAAAAAGCCACAATTAGCTCATTTATATTTGCTGGACATTTCTGTACCACATGAATTGGACAGGAAGCAGGTCATTTCTCTCCCTGTTACACGCTCCAGCAGCAAAAGTTCAGAGCTAGGGCTCATCTCATAAAGGCTCACACATGAGCTCTTTTTTTTTTTTTTTTTTTTATTTGTGGATATCTGACCCTCCACCCTGATTTCCACCACTCCACCCTGTCTTCGCAAAAATGAAACAGCATGGTCAGGATTAGTCATTTGGTGTCAACTAAATAGAGGCGAAGGGTGAAGTTTGTCGTTATTTACAATGATTCAGTTGCTTTTTGTTGCATGTTGGAGCTGTAGTGTTCAGGGTGAAGAGAGGCATGGAGATGAGAAGGATTATTAAAGAGGCAAGTGGATGCAGAGAGGAAGGAGGAGTTTTGGTGAAGAACAGGGAGCATGGAGTTTGGCTGTATTATGATGATCCAGTATAAGAAGAAAAAAAAATGGAATAAGAAGCTCATCCAATATATAAAAATAAATGGCATTATTATTATTATTATTGATAAGACCAGAGAACTTATAACAAGGGTTTTAAGGCGCTCACTGGAGGCCGTTTGTTCCAAGTCATCCCTGAACCATACTGTTTGATTTGTTTGACAGACACTCCACATAAAAGACAAAGAATAGCAGCAAAGCCTCACAGTACAGTACAGTACTGTTTCAGTTCTTCATCCTTTCTCTGGCTCCTCTATTGCTGTCAGAAATGCCCAAACCTCTTACAAGGAATAACAAAACACTTTTTATGTGTTGCACAGGTGTTGCTGTTATTGAGTCCTCCCCCTGTATTAAGAGGACAGCCACATCACTCTGGATTATGCTAGCGATTAAATGCATACATCTACATTATGGAGTCTGCTGTTGCTTAACACACTGTATGCTGAAGTATTAGCATGGAGCAGCAGAGGCACTGATCTGCTATAGACCCAGAGATGATTTTGGTGGAACAGATTTTAACATGTAAGAGAGGGGAATTAATTACATAAATAATGGCTGCTTTCCATTTTGTGTGCCAGTTCCAGGGCCCCCGCTATTGTCCATGCTGGCTCGCTGGCATACCTAAAAGGAATGGAGATATCATTAATGTTGTTTGTCACTGCTGTTCTTCTCCTGCTTTGACAAATCCAAATGTCTGATGCTCTGAAAAAGGCCCTTTTTCCCTCCGTCATTTTGTGTTACTTTATGCTTTGTCTCTTCATAGTGGACACTGTTTCCCAAAGAAATTACACATTGTATAGTTGCAGCTAATGTCCCTCTTTGTGTTTCGTTCACTCTTCCATTTCTCTGCAGTGACTCATTAACATGGGGGGGGGGGGACACTCTCCTCTAATCATATTTGTTTATTCTGACAAACCTGAGTGTTGCTGGGCAGATTGTGGCTACCAAAATCCCTGCTCTGCCAATGGAAATAAACCTAATGACCTTGGTTGCCTTGCCAACTTCTAAAGACACTGTGTGTGTGTGTGTGTGTGTGTGTGTGTGTGTGTGTGTGTGTGTGTGTGTGTGTGTGTGTGTGTGTGTGTGTGCATGTGTGTCACACTAATGGCTTGTCTTGTAGTTCTTTCATTTAAGTCAGAGTTATGAAGTGTTATGGAGCCCTTTTAGGTTTTAACCTCCCTTGGCAGCAGTTAGGATCTATATTACAAAGGTTAGGAGGCTTTACACTCACTTATTTTTGCTTTTTTTTTTTTCTTTTCATGCACACATTTACACACACACACACTTGAATGAAGCTGCACTGGCCGTGGCTTTATACATGAACTATACTCAAATTTAATCAAAAGTCCTAATGGATTCTGTGTGGGACGTTCCCTTCTGTGTGTGTGTTTGTGTGTTTGCAGGCCAAAGGGGGCCTTAGAGGCAGCAACAGTTGATTGGAGGGCACATGTGTGATGTGGCTGAGAGATCAAACACACACTGTTGATGAATGTGAAAGTGGAGGGGGCAGCGCTCCTTTTCTCCGCTTCTGATCAAGGTTGGGGTGTTCTCAGTTCATTACACACACACGCACACACACATACACACACACGCACACACACACACACACACACACACAAACACACTCCTTTTATAGAGTGAGTCATTGACAGTAAGAATACTGGTCAAGCACTTTATATTTTGCCACTTATCTACATTTCTGCTGTGTGTTTGTGTGTGTGTGTGTATGTGTGTGTGCATGTGTGTGTGTGTGTGTGTGTGTGTATGTGTTGGTTTTTGAGCTTGTTGCTAGTAATGAGGTCAATCTCCCGTGTGGAGCTAAAACCTCTGTGTGTCTTTATCTCTGTTACATGGGCAGAGGATTATTCTCATCACTCTCAGCACCACTTTCACTCTCAACCCTCTCCCACTCTCTGCCACTATAACTACACACATTCTGCAACTGCCTCTGCTGTTCCTTACTTTTTAAGTCAGTAAATTATAAATATAAAATATAAAATAAATAGTCAAGCCAATTCTGTTTTGTATAAAAGCTCCTTTAAGAGTTTTACAAGCTGTACAACATGTGTATTTATATATTTTGAAGAAGATGTTCTTACTTAAATTCTCTGCTGAAATGACTTGAGATAAAACGCTTAAATATATTTTCAGTTCACTGATGTTTATACTTGGTTCTGTGGACACATTTTGATTGGTACCAGAAATGTGTTGAATTTACAATACCAGGCCTGATTCTGATTAACCAGAGCATATGGATTAACTTTTAGTAACTGGACAGTTTGACCAGATACCTGTGACGCACCTGTTTCAGTATCAAACTGCAGAACAGCAGAAGGCATCATTATTCTTTGTTGTTGAGATTGACAGCAGTCAGTGAAAAACCCCTGGCTGAGCCTCGTTAACACCTTTCTGTTTAGCTAGATGTTGCGTATCAAGGCAAACAACAGAAATTCTGAGGCTTAGAAACTGTTTTTTGTGATGTTTAAAATAGAAATGCAAGATTAGTTATATGCGTAAATTCACAACCAATATTTGGACTATGTTTACATACTGCATTTCATGATTGTAATGGATGAACCCGATGTGAAGCGGAGGGCTACATATTGGAGAAACACTGGAGAATTAACAGGGTTTTTGTGATGACATACGAATAAGTCAAAACTGTACTGGTTATTAGTTTGATGAGATTGTGTCAGCGTGGAATATGTTTAAAATTCATGTTTCCAATTTGAATGAAGAGTTTAATCCTTCCATGTTCAGAAATGAAAAGACATTTTACAGGATAACAATAACCGTTTTTATTATGAAAATTAGAATTTTTTCTTCCAATCAGCATATTGGCTGAAATCACTGACTACGAACAATTGCACCTGACTTGTCAACCAATGTAAACATGGCTGTACAGGGATTAAAATGTGGCCTATCTTGATACACAAAATCTACAGTGTGTTCTCCCCAGCTGTTCTGACACAGGTTTTATCTGTGTGATGTCTCTTTAAAAGCAGCACAGCCTCTACATTTTCCCTGTAGAACCAAATATAAAGCTTCTAAGTGCTTGTTTCAGTCACTGGACAAAGTGTCTCAAATTCAACATCACACTGGTTGTCTGAATGGCTCTCCTGTGTGGAGTGCAGGACTGTTTTGGTTGATGCACTGCTTGTATTTCTGTACACGGCCGTGTTCACCTTTTTGTTGTACAGACACACAAACGTACGCACATGTGTCTGTCTCTCTTTGCAGTCTGTTTCACCGTAATTGCTAACACCCCCCTGCCCTCTGTTCGCTTCACACATGACGTGGCCCACCTTTTCACCCATCTGTCGGAACTATTGTGTATGAGTGTGTGCGTCGTGAGCTGTCATGCAAGGCTGGAGCCATGTTGATCAACGGGCCAAGCCAGTGGCATATGGCCATGTCCTGGGGTGCTGTGGCATGCAGGAATGCAGGAATGCAGGATAGCGAACTGAACGGACAGGGGCTAGTGCACATGGCTGTGCGGATGCAGACGTGCCAACGTTGCATATGCAACTCATCAAGTCGAGTTCCAAACACCCATTTCTCTCTTTCTCTGCCTCCTCCTCTCTGCCCACTGACTACTATCGCCAGTGCCAACACCACTGTCACATCTCTGTACAAAGTGTGGGAGGAAGGAACTGTCTGTTGAGAATGTAAATGGAGTTTACTGAAGTCTCGGTCTGCCCCGTTTTTGAGCCACCAATACCAGCTTCTCCCAGCAGGTAGATTGTACAGTGTTAACTTGGACAGACAGAGAGCCTGCTCTGCTGCTTCTCCCTAAAACCATTATCACAAAACTTTAACTTGAAGAAGACATCAGTTACCCTCAGGTTTTCTAAGGAGAAGCTTGATTTTAAGTAATTGTTGCACATCTGCTGACATGGATGTTTGTATGATTTCGTGGAACATTATGTGAGACTACAAAGACACAGAGCTCTTAGAAAGAAACCAGGCAGACAGGGTGAATCTTTCTGGGATACGTATCTTTGCTCTAATGTGAGTCGGTGTGGGATCCATGGTATGGAATACACCAACACAGTTCCCTGCTTTCCTTTCATTATTTATTCATATAGACTGATTGAATGACTCGATGGTGTGTGTTTTCCCACCGTGTATGGACGCTGAGTCTTTATCTAATGGACTGGACGCATGATCCATCTCTTCCTTTGCTGCCATCATCAAGTGTGCTTTCTGTTTTCAGAGTATGATTCCACAGCTCCATAATGCAAGACTATGGTGTCCGTTGGCGATAGAGGACCAGGGGATGGAACCCAATGTTAGTAGTTTGAAATCATGCTAGGATAAATACACATTTATTATACTTCTGTTGTACTTTTACTGTTTCCAGACAGAACACAACACACAATCCATCCATTCATCCATCAGCTGTATCTGCCAATCCAAACTGCAACAATACCTCTGTCCTTTTTTGGAGTGAATCTACTCTTAGATATTTTCTACAGCAGTGTCTAAGAGTGCCGTTTTTGGATGTTCCAAGTTGTGGTTGGTATGCCCAAGAGTTTTCTAGTATTAGCTTCAAAAACAACTTAATGAAGAAGAATCAAAATCAGTAGATTTGCAATGAAAACCAACCATATACTCCGATCTGTTTCTGCAAAATTAGCAGGAAGTGCAGTGAGTCCCTGAGCACCCCAGGTGTGCTGTCAGGTACTGAAAGGGTAAAAGTCACAACCCACAAAATCACAAATTGCTAACTTGTAATAATCTTTGTTTTGCATTTGAAGAACTGTTTGCTCATTCATTCTCTGGCTGTTTAAGACACAGTAGTGTATATCCATCCAGATGCAGAAGGAAACAATCAGCTTTTATAAAGCAAATTAAGGCCAGTTCTTTTTAATGTGCAATAGTTCATATGTAAAACTAAAAAAGATGAATAAATCTGGACACCTTTTGCTTCATTGCAAGCTGAAGTCTGACTGATGATGACGCGAAGATAATTCACAGTAGAATATTTCCCCTGAGGATTTTTTTTTTTTTTTTGCACGTTTGACTCACTCACTGACAGTAATTCTTCAGCCCCTGTTACTTTGTTTTACATCTGTTTAATAAATTACTGGTGTTTTATTTTCTGCCTCAGCAGCATTGGTGATTCATTTCCTCTAACCTAATGCAGACTGCTTGTCCAGATTTTAATCCAGTGATTTTACAATAGCAGTATTATAATGATGCTTACAGAGGGATAGAATCTGAAAGCAAGTAAAAGGGAGAACATTGGCATGGCAAGTGATAAAGACTTAACCCTTGCTCCTCTGTTTTCTGGATTAAATGTAGCTGGTCTGTTACGAGCTGGGTTTGGGGATAGAGGATTAAGTGGTCCCTCACCTCTATAAGAACAGCTCTGGGATTGTCATGGAATAGAGCCGATGCATTAGGACCTTGGTACTTATCAAGCTGTTCACAGTGGCCCCCACACGGAATGTGATTGCTGAACACATTGACTTGGCCTTTCCTTTAATTAGGATTTCAGGAAGGTTAAAACCAAGGCCTAACAAAAAAAGATTTCCTGAGTCACTGTGTTTTCTACAGATTGGTGATGGCAGGTAATGGCTGATAAAGGCTTCCCAAACACTACAGTCTTTAAGATTTTGTACAAGATATTCAATTTGTTGTTAATACTTTTTAATTAGTTTGTATGTTAACTGTGGAAGCTCACCAGGAAAACTCATGGTGACACTCATGGTGAGTGAGGGTTAGAGGTACTGGCATGACTTCAACATCATGAGATAAAAATTGTATAAATATATATAAAAAAATAAAAACTTTTTACATCCAAATGTTCAGATAATAAATCTAAATTAGGAGATTTTTAACACAATCATCCGTGTCCTTGTGTTGTCTGGTCCTGATTACTGAACAACTATACACATTGTGATTTCACACTGAGGTATTTCCAACATAGCGGCAGTGGAATTACAGAGAGAGAAAAAAAATGCAGCTTTATAAAGTAGGAAAAAAATCACGTTTTAGAGCATGTCATTACTAACACACAACCAGCACACACACACAACGATAATGTGTGGCTTCTCCCTCCCTTCATGCCTTTATACCTTAACCATTAATGAGCACTTGAGAGTATTTTAGACAGGAGAGAACATGACAGAATATTGTTCTTCATTACTGAACTAATACACTGTGTAGAAATACTCAGTCTCTTTAACATTTACATTGTAATTGGTTTCAGTGTAGTCACAGAGGAGTACTAAGTGGCTGACACACCAATGCCTGACTAGACTGCACTGTGTTGTACACTGTTTTGTCAGAGTCCCATGAGGCATTGTGGGTATAGAAGTTGTTTGTATTATCATGGAACATTTGTTCAATGACTTTTTCTTTTCTTTTCTTTTTCCTCCAAGTCTTAACATATGAACATGTGGCTGGGGAGATATTTTTGTTTCTGGGTGCACCTGTGGAATTCCATTTGGATTAATAGTTTGGTCATGTTTTTACAATCAGTTCAACTTTTGAAAACTTCAAAACAGGAGAATAACGGATGGCCGGGTCATTTTGTGATCAGCCCTTCCTTCAAGCCAGCAAAACTACTCTCAAGTAAAGTACCCTCCAAATTTAGAACATGGCATTGGAACGTCTTCTGAGCCTCTGTATAAATGAACAGGTGGGTCAGCAGATATTTTGAAATGACAGTTGTAAGCTTGGTTACGGTAGCGTTTTAACTAATTAAATACTTTGATTCCCCCTAACAAATTCAATATTTTTCAACAAAAGTTAAAAATATGGGAGATTCTGGGTCATAATTTAAGGATAATTTATTGATATCATATACTCTCCTGAAACTAGCTAACTGTTCACCAACAGTCTTTATGAGAGACGTTACAGTCTGGTGCTTTCTTTTAACTCAAAAATTCATTCAAAATCAAAGCAATGGCACCATCCAAAATGAAGAAACCTGCAAAGGTACCTGAACGCTTTGTACACTCCTACTTGAATTTAGGTATTTTATCAACCTGGAACCAGATCAAAAATAGAATCATGTATCGGAACTCAACCCAGACATTCCTGACCAGTCTGTTGTTATTTTACAGTTCACTGAATAATTGTCTATTTTTGTAGCTTTACAACTTGATGAATTAAGCCACGCCCACTTAATATCCCTGCCAGATGTCCTCATTTTGAGCTGATAACTGTAAAACTTTCAGATTATTAGAACTTTACATGTGTCACTCCATCAAAACGGGGGTCAGTTATCAGACAGCAGAGTCACTGGAAGAATGTAGGTGAAATGGAAATAATGTAACTGTTAATTCAAAATGTTGTTATAATAATAGCTTGGAGGCACAGTGACTTGCCTTATGATGGTGCTGTCCACACTTAGGCTGCCTTTTTTCATTATTAGCAAGGTGCAGGTATCTGTGTGTGTGTGTGTGTGTGTGTGTGTGTGTGTGTGTGTTCATGTCTGTAGGACTCAAATGTGTTCTTTGGCTCTCCTCTTCAGAAACAGAGGGAATGTGTGCATGTGTGTCTGCATTTGAGTCTGATGTCGTTGTTAACAGTTTCCCTCTAAAGCCTTGTCAGACATGTTGTACTGAACACACACACTCACACACACACGCACACACAAACACACACACACACACACACACACCACTAAGAGAGAGCCTCAGAGCCATTGTTTCTCACACAGCAGGGCGCAGGGTCGTTTGCCAGTTGTGGTGCATTATCAGCCTCCCTGTGTTAGCTTGTGTGTGTGTGTTTTTGTGCAGACATGCTCTCAGCTGAGGGAGCTGGTTCACGGGCCGGTCAGAGCCGCCTTATTTCCTTTTAATTGACTTAAGATGGGCAAACAAGACCTCAGCAAGCACACGGTACCCATTACACTCACACACAAGAAACGCACAACGCCAAGATGCACACACTAATGAAGCACACGTACTGACACACACACACACACACACACAGCCACAATTGCTCCTGCGTGTGTTAGCTACTTTACAGTTCCATCAGACTAAATGAGAGGGTTGTGTTTTCCAAGTCAGCACTGCTGCCTTCCAGCCGCCGGCGGTTCTGCCAGAACTCATTCACTCTTAGTGATCTTTTCGGTCACCTTGCTGCATAATGTCCACCTTGGTTTAGTTACATGTGCTTCACGCCAGAGTCGTGATTAGAGAGGAAATTGTCATGTGGCTTCACAGCTCTGGCTTTAATATGACCGACGGTTCTGCACTGAGGTCAGCAGAGCAGCAAACTGAAAAATGATAACACTGCAGTTAAAGAAGAGACATCATACTGAACTGAGTTTTATCTCTCTTCTGAAGATGAACAGGGTTCATGCAGAATTGTTCTCTCTCATTTTATCTCTGTTCTAGTTGTTTCTTTCTGTGTTTCCCTGCACTGTGAGGGAAAAAATCTCATCTGCAACTTACAGTTGTCTCAGTCTTTTGCTTCTTTAGTTAGTAAGTAGTGACTTTTACAACTCAGGCTAATTATGGTAACACTGTGTTGCCAGAATATTTACAGGGTAACAAGCTTGAGAAGGAGGCTAAATTAACACTTTTTGATAACCACAAGTAGAAAGAGAACATGTCTTTAAAAAGAAGCCTGTGGGAAGCTGTATATTCTCTGTATGATCATAAAGATGAAAAACCTGAGGACATTAAGCACCTTCCAATAAGAAAACAGGCAGCTGAATCATTTTGTCCTAAAATCATCTCTGGCCTAAGTATGAGGACTAAAGCAGAGCAGAGGTTTCAAACGTTTAGTCCTGCTTAATACTCCATTGCTCTCTTTGTGGAAAGGGGTTAATTATTAAGGATTTCCATTTTATGAAGATTGAGTGTTAAGTGAGGGCGTAAATGTTTTTTCTAGGCTTTGCCGCCCACACAAGAATAGACTTCGTAGGAAACACCAACAGATTTTATAAGACGTTCAGTAAGTAGGCAGAAACTACCAGCTTCAGGAGGGGGAACATTTATCCACTGGCTCCTGAAACACATATGCTGATTTTTAGTATGGGTCAAGCTCCAAAAACAGTGGATACTACATTTCCCATAATGCATTTTGACAGCTCTTTTTTTTTTTTTTTTTTTTTTTTTTTGGTGCCCTTCCCATGCCCTCCAGACTCTAATGCAGGCTTTGAATTTAAACAGCTGTAGTTTCCAAAGGCTGCAGATGAATTGGTGTTCCCCAGTTTGTGTTGTCTTTTTTTTTTTTTTTTACAGACCACTAGCTATCAGCATCTTCCAGGGCTTTATACACAGCCACACTGTGCTTTGAGAAGCTGCATGTCTCACTCACTCATATGCCCTCTCCAACCATGGATGTGAATGCTGACGAGAAACAAATTCAGTATGCTGACTAAAGGACCTGCAGAGATTTAAAACCCAACATTTTTTGTTTTTTATTTCCTGTGTGTCTCTTGCAGGTTATTCCTAAAACAGAAGCTCCTCGCCCTGCAAATTACCATTTCAATTGACCTTTTTTTTTTTTTTTCTCCACACAAGCACTCCTATCATTTTCATTGCCCCTTCATCCATCCATCCATTTACCCTTCCCTCTCTTCTCCCTCACTACCCAGTCATTGTTTTATCGTTTATTTATTTATCGTATTGTTTATCATTGGTGTGAGAGAGAGAAGAGGACAGGCGAGAGGAGGAGGAAAAGGAGGAAGAGAGGAAGATGGCCAGCTTTCTACTTGTCTGTCTTTCTGTTTGTCTGTCTGTTCATTTTTGTCAAGGTATGGCTTCAGAAGAAGAAGCCATACATAGCTTTGAAGTACATTTGGTAATAATATGTGTTAACATATTTAATAGTCTGAAAAAAAAATTCTAAAGAAAAACTATTTCTAATCAACAGTTAAACTCAGTGTAAAGATTGAATAGCACAACCTGTCTCCTATAATTTATGTTCATACACAACTAAACTGCACTAACAAAGATGTTATGGAGGAAGTGGACTTGCTGGCTGGATTATGATCAGAGGCAACAACAGCAGAGTTAAAAGGAGGTGGCTGGGATGAATGGCAGCTGTACAAAGTGCATGACTGTCACAGAGGACCAGGGTTCACATCCAGAGTCCTGTCTTTGACCAGGTTTATGCAACAAAAGCACTTTTGATTAAGTAAGGGAAAGAGCGAGGTTTAGATTATGGATGGTCAGTATTTTTGAATTTACAACTAGTTATTAAATTAGAAAAAATTTAATAGGTTATGCCACAGTTGTCTTAAAAAATATATACAATTCCCTTGTTTTTACTGGTGCCTGGTTGCAAGTAACACGTTACTGCCAGGATATAGATGAACAATCCAGAAAACGAATCCTTTGTCTGTGAACATTTTACTGATACATTCAGAATGAATGCATCAGTAAAATGCAGCTTGGGAAATAAAATGAACCACATGTGCTCACTACTTTAATATAAAACCTACAATTATGTGTCCTACGTAATGTATTTCCTGTTGCAGTTTAGTTGTTTATTAACATATTTTTTGGGAAACAGGGTTAAATAGCAACGCATCAGGTGTGTTAAGATCATTTCATTAAAACGTTGAAGAGGTTTGTGGGAAGCTCTTTAACATATTCAGTGAGTGCAGTCATTTTACCAAGACCGTATCAGTATTTTCTTCTACCTCAGCTCCTGTCCTTGGATGCTCCCCACAAGAGACTGGCATCACCGATGTCATAACAGAAGTTTGCATCGTTATCGTTGGTTCAGTGCTGTCGATCCCAAAACCTGTCATCCATTTTTGGTGATCACTTTCCCACTGCGGCATCTTTAAAGCTGATCATCATCCTGTTAGCTTGTAGTCTTTCAGGCTGACTGAGATGCTCCAGCTGCCAAGATGTACAGCTTTCTCCACTGCCTTGTCAAGGAAAACCAAACAGTATTTAAGTGCTTTAGAGGGCACATTGGCCTGCTGTGTATGTAGTTGCCCAACCAAGTCTCTGTAACTGCTCATTGCATACATCTCTATAGGTGTCACAGCACAGGAAGTACTGCAGAAGTCATTTGTTGTTGCATTTAGAAGAATTACTCAACACTAAGCTTCACAGCTACACATGCTATTCACAGGCCGTAGCATATACTGAGTACCACAGAGAGGCAAAAGAAAGGATGTGGACTGACCTGAACCCTAGTGAATCAGACTCACTTCCCACAGTGTTCCCACTGTGTCTCAGCACTCAAGCTGATTGATGGACGCTGGACCTGGCGTCCTCGGGTGTGTCACCACCCCTGCGCTGATAGCTCACAGCTCGGAGATGGTGGCAGTTAATTTCGGGTAACATATAAATGTAGACAGAGACTCAGCTAAAATACTCCAGGGGTGAAGGTTATTCACGGTCCTGACAAAAGGAGTTTCCCGCCGCGTCGCACTCACACTGACAGCTTCGGTGTTTTCTTCGTCCTTCTTTCGGCTCATACTAGATAAGACCCGCCTTCTTGACCTTCAGCAACGAATCAGTACGACAGTGACAAACATGTGTTTGTGACAACTGACATGAAACTAGTATTTGTGTCATTGTGTTGAAACACAAAATAAATAACCACAGATATTTTGAGATGACTAAGTGAGTATTAGGCCTGATTCTCATGGAAGTAATGATCTGTTTTGTTGTTTGATAACTAAAAGAGGAGGAAGAAGAGAATTTACCATTTTCATCATTTGCCCAGTGCCATTGTGTCAACACTGGATTAACATGTCTCTGAGTTAGTGTGGCCTCAATAAATACTTTATATTTTCTTGAGTCATCTATCGTGGCCGTATCAGTTTTTTCTCCTTCCTCCTCTTGTTTTGTTTGTCTCTATGATGCTTTGTTAAAAAGACCTCTGCAGTCCTAAAGTTCCAATGTCAGGAGACATTGTATTAAGTTGATTATAAAATTTACAGAACCAATCCGTTTCACCATAATCTTAAACTTCAGAAATAGTAGAGCTCAAAAACACTCTGACTGGCTGGGTTACGGGAAACTACGACTGCAGGATCGGTAAGACGCAAAATGTGGATCATAACATACATGTACAGTTACGTTCACAGTTCATACTGCTCACCCAGCTCTGCGTCCATCAGCACACCTCTGTCCAAAACCAGATCACATTTTTACCGGCTTGTAAACCTGGGGAGGGTACATATTTTTTGGGGGGGAGGGGCTCAGACGAATGGCATATTTTTTTTTGTCAAACTGAACTAAACACATTGACCTGACCTTCATGTGTCATATACTGACTTTGAGCCACCTGAGTCACTCTTTGAAGGAGCTTTCTGTTGGCATTAGTATGTGTGAGGCTGCACAGTATATCATAATCTGTGTAAAGGCCTGATCACCCACGTGATTGATAGGTCTCCGAAACTGTCAAGGTCAGAAGAACATGTGTCTTTAGCATATGAGCTAGGTCATTCAATTTCTGTTATGTGCCTAAAATTAAAACATCTTTAAGTGGAAGGCCACCAAGAAGTAACAATGAAGGGCAAGAGAAAAACAAATTTGACACTGTATTCATAATACACAGCTGACATATGCATGGTGACATATTTATTGTTCTTTATGAATTGTTTGTGCGGTAAAATGTTATATTATTCCCAGAGCCAAAATTGCCTTTAAAAAATTGCAGCTTTCTGTTTACAACACATATTGAAGCAAAGGGCATCGAGTGGCTCAGCTGTACTGTTGTATCACAGTACAGTTTTTTTATGGACACGTATTCTGCACACACTAAGCAGCATTTGCCCTTTAGGCAGAGAATACACAGCACATATAATACATCCAGCTCAGGATGGGAAGGAGGGTCACACTCTGAGGGAGGAAGTGTGTATGCAGAGGTCGAGGCAGTGAGCTGTGTGTTTATGAGGCTCCTCTTTAAAGAAATGCACAAGTACATATAGAAGTTTTAGGTGGATTGTCCTGTTGGAGAGCTTCCCCATAAAGTGATAAGAATGGAAACATCTTAATCATCCATGTTTTCCTAGTTGGTCAATTCTGACAACTTACACACTGTTCACTGTGCTGAGAGATAGAAATTCCCATATGCTTGTTTGCCACTAAAACTAATACACACTGGAAACACAACCTTGTCCTCAGTGGCATACTTCAGTCACCTCTACCCTGTAGCTCTCGGTAAGTGAAAACTGCTGACAAATGACATGAATTAAATGAGGCTGCACAGCTACGGTCTCAAGTGGCACAGTTATGAAGATTTCAGATTGAGATTTATTAAATCAAGGCCACGCTGACAGATGCATCAGTATCAGTGTGTATGTCGACCAATAAGAAGCAAGAATTGTCATTACATAAATGTCTGAAGTAATTTACTCTTTCACAGCGCAAACGTGCCCATTGTCCACAAAACACGTCATTTAATGTTTATTAACACTGAATATAGTTTTCTAGGTTGATGTCTTATATCATATGTAGTTTTTTATTTTTCCGATCTCAACTTTAAAGCTGCAGTAATCAATATTTTATACTGTCAATGCGTCAATTGTCTGTGTATAAAGGGAAAGGTGTCAGCAATGACAAACCCACAGAGAGGAATCACCAGCTCTGTAGTTTTCCCTCAGCTCAGATTTGGATGTTTTCCTGTCAGATTCAGCAAAATGCAAAGGTTAAACAATTTCAGTTGTTCTTTAAAAAAAAAAGTTCTATGTAACAGCTGACCAGTGATCGCTGGAAAAATTAAACAGGTGTATTTTTACTATAGCAGAATCAGTTTGCTCTCAGTGCATATGTAAGTGTTAACATGGAGTCTGTTATCACTCCTCATAGTTTAGGCTGAAACTCTCAGCCACAGGAGCACATGGGAGATTTGATAGTCTTTGTTTCCATCACAGATGGGGGAGCTGACCAATCAGATGATCTTAATCATCCTTCAAAAATCTCTTCTATCTCCTGCCGTTGTACATATGTGTCATATAAAATGACTGTATGTTAGACCCTCAGTATTGTGCTTTGAGGTCTAGTTTAATGGTTCTCAGTAACCAATATGTTTATCCTGTCTCTAATAACCAGGTAAAATTGTCATTTTGTGTATATGTATAAAACCTGATTTCATTTGTAGATGTGCTGTATGCCATTTGTATTGTTTTCAGTGAAAGTTCCCTTCATGCATTAAACAGTATGTGTTTCACCTTAAGCTCAAAGTATTAAGTTATGTGCCTGAACTCGCATACAGCTGCTCACACCACACCATCGTTTCTCAGATCCAACTCATATGAGCATAACGGCAAACTTGTGCATTGTGCGTGAGGACAAAGGACAAGCTCACATCGTGGCACAGCGTATTTGTGTGACAGCGTCCACATAATGAGAGCCAAGAATGGTGTTTGTGTGCTTGTGTTTTGTATTATTTATGAGTGTTTGAAGGGGTCTTTGGGGTTTTTGTTTAAACTAAATAAATAAGTGGTTGTGGGATGTGCACGCACACATACATACTCAGTGGAATTTAACTTTCCATTTATTTCATACAGTATATTTTGAATATTTTATAATATGTTCACACAGTTCAAATTTCCACAGTATTGTCATTGTTTCACTATTTTCAGATGCCGACACTGTGCATGTCCTGGTAATACTGTATCATGACTCACTTAGTTTTTCATCCTCTTTGAATTTGAATTATAAAATAAAATTTGTTTAGCAGGTACATTTTATTTTATTTTTTTCTTGCAGTGTGCTCATCTTATTCCTATTTCTCTACATGTGTATAAAAGTTGATTGTATACAAAGGAGTTCTTTGAAGGGTAGCATATGACCCTCATGTGTAGCACCATGGAAAGACAGGAATGTCAAAGGCAGACGTCCCCTGACTTTCTTGTAAAAACCTCGGGAAATAGATTGGGATGGACTTCCTGGTGTAAAAAGACCAGAGTATTAAACCCTCTGTAGGAGGTGGACATAAACATAACACTTACTTAAAATAAGCTAACCGTTAGCTTTACGCTAGGGTACTTAGATGTAAAGATGTATGTCAGGTAGCATACATTGCATACAACACACCATGTCCATTAGCAGCTCTTTTACAGTGCCATTTTTCATGTGCTTCTCATTTATAGTTTAAAGCTGCACTGAGAAAGTAATGTATAAGTCATGGAAGGACTTTACAACACAGCAAGTAAAAACTGTAATTAGATCAAAATACAAAACAGTATTTCTGGCAACAAAGACCACCCAGCTTTGAAAAGTTCACCTAGTTAGCTCTGACACAAGGAGGCCTTAAAACCTGAACCCCACAGACACTCTGTGTCCCTGAGTTCACATTTCAAAGTGTACAAGTTGGCACTGCACTCCTCTCCCAATCTGAACCATTACTCTCCACTTTGTAATCAGCTCCAACAATTATAACCTCGCAGTGCGCCTCTGATTACTGTCCGGGTGTATTTTGGACTGTTCTGGGAATCCAGAAAAAACTGATACTGGTCCCTGCAGAACTCTAGGTTACACACACATTTACAGTAACCCCGTCTGTGTGTGTTTGTGTGGGATGCCGTTCGTTTGAAGTGCTCATTCCCCCCCCAAATTACAGTGCTGCTATAATGAAGTATTACCATGCGATTCCAAGGCAGACCAGTACAAAGAGTGTGGATGTGTGTGAGGGCTTGTGAGCGCTGGACACTTGAGGTGAAAGTTCAGATGGAATGCCTGAGCATAAAGCGCCTGCCCGGCCAAAGATTGTATGTGTCTATGCGTGTGGGTTTTCTTGTGTGTGTTTTTGTGTGTTTTATGATGCAAGTAGAAAAATAGCTTTTGTACGTGTCGCAGCCCCATTGTGCCAAGGCAAGTGTTTGTGCGTGTAACAATGCGTATGACTCTGACTTGCGTGAGTGTCCTCCCAGTTGTGTTTCTAAATGTGGAGATCCACCAGCCAGCTGTGACAAAGCTCAGTTTGAGCTCACACACACACACACACACTCGGAGGTGCAGGCATCTTTGGCTGCAGGCTGTGCTGGCCTCACCTACGGCCTCCCCGGCCTGCTAAATGTTGCATGAGGCCCAGGCACTTCATACATAGTGCATTAGCACAAACATGCCATCAGATGATATACATACTGCATTGGCACCTGTACTCGCCTTCACTAACAAGCATCCAATCCATTTTTCACCAACACATGCAGTGGGACGGCTGTTTCAGGACAGGAAGCTAGACAGAGGGTAGCGGGTAGTGGGAACGAGTGTGTGGTTTTTGTTGTTGTTTGTTGTTGATGGTGGATCTTGTCTTTTGTTATCTCCCATTTGTCACACTACATCTCAGGCTTGCAGAGTATAAGATCGG
>JBBMJY010000026.1:24206214-24220407 GCA_037833715.1 Toxotes lorentzi
CTCCTGGTTTTTGCCCCAGCCCGCCCCCACCCCCCCCCCCCCCCACCCCACCCACCCACTACAACACGCATACACAACAACTGTTCAAGACGAGAGTTAAAAGTCTTACAAGTCGAGCAGACGTGTGGGTTTGAGAGGATGGGGAGGGTCAGGGACTGAAAACACACACTGCACTGTCCGTGATTCACCAGCTCCATTTCAGTCTTTGGGAAGGGGGGGTGCAGGGGTGGAGAATTTGATTGAAGTGTTAAGAGAGACTTGTGTTTGGCTGGTCTGTCAGGGCCCAGTGCAAAGTGTGTGTGTACATGTGTGTTTAGTGTATCACCCAGCCGTTCTTTGGGATGGGAGGTGGGCGAAGTTGGGGGGCAGAGGGTTAAAAGACCGTGTGATGCCTTTGTGGGATGAGGTGTTGGACTGACCGCTTTTTGTGTCAAGTGTCAAAAAGATGCAAAATGCAGGCCTGCCTTTGTCCTGGCCCCTCCCCCAGCCCCCATTATGTTTGCATGGCTGTAAAATATGATTTCAGATCATGGCAGAATAAAAGGGAAGGTTGGGGTGGAGGGCTGTTGTGTCTGTGTTTGTGTGTGTGAAGGGGGGGGGGGGTCCAGCTGCTGAATAGCCTCCTGTGTAGTAATCAGCAGGCTGAGCCCCCCAGGATGGGGGAAGGAGAGTGGGATAAAGACTGTAAGTGTTCTGAAGATGTGACCACCACACCACCACTTCTTTTGCCTTGGGGGCACTAGGAAAGTCTTCACGGATCTGTCATCTGCCAGACACCCCCAACACACACACACGCACACACATACACACACACTCCTGTTCTTCCCCCAGAAATCCTCAGGATTCCTTCCTGTAACTTTGGGTGACCTCCACCCCAGACCAGACACACAATAACCTAACAGATCCCTCAGCAACCCCCTCCTTGTGTGAGAGGACTTAGCCAGTGTCTCAGAAACTTATGACTGGCCTTCAGGTAGACTGTGAGTATGTGTAACAGAGAACGAGGTCAGGTTAGAAGCCAAGGAGGAGTGAGAGGATGCTCGCCCCACACAATGAACTCCAACAAGAAGGCAATATAAACAAGACACACCAACAGGGTGGGGGAATTCCTCATGCATGGCTACTAACCAAACATGAAATGTTTATGTTGTCTGTGTGTGGGAGGGTGTGTGTGGATATGAACACTCGAGAAAAACAAGAGGCAAGGCTGACTCTGATCCACATGCGGTGCCTCCCACTATTTCACGTATTCTTGCATCACAGAGCGGCAGGGCAGGGCGGCTGCCATCCCCTGACCAAAGATACGGGTATTGAACGGGACAAGACATTAACATTTCACCAGCACCTTTCCTCCCCGCTTCTCTTTCTCACCCTCTCTCTCGCCTTTCTTTTGACATGGTGCTGGCATTCCCCAGAGCTGTAGCACACTCACAGTGCGCTGGGGGAAGCGCCACGAGCCAGAGGCAGAGCTGCATAGCGACGGGAGTGAAGTGAGCTGCAGAGAGGTATCTCAGCAAGAGAGACCGTGCAGGCTTCATGTGGTAGAAGAGCCTTGGGCAGCCTCCTTTAACCCCAGGCACTTCCCTCTCTGACAGCCTTTAAACGTCTATCTCTCCTCCCTCAGACGCCCCGTTCACATGTTCATTTTAATGATCTGCCGTGCTATGCGTTTGAATTGAAACAACACAGCACTTGCAGGTCAAGCTACAGAAAGACTGTCTGGAAATGACTTTTTTTTTTTTTTTTTGGTGTTTGGTGCTTTTACTACTTTGTAGCCTACATTGTCACATATCTATCACATGCATCCATTTAAATGCAGAAATTTGTGGTTTCTCCTCATGGTTTCCTTTGTCCTTTAAGTGTAAAAGTTGTGCTTGGGTTATCTGCTTACGTAATGCCATTTGGATATTCACAATACCTCGTGCTTCAGCAGTCTGAATTTTTGTTTTTTTATTGTTAGGGTGTATTTTACATGTGATGATGGAGGGAGAGCAAGTTTAGGTGGAATTTTAATGAATGTCATTAGATTGATTTGCGAGATTTGCGCTTTCCCTTTAATAGCCTGCATTGCAAAGTGTTGGGGATGGTGGTGTTGACAATGTTCAAAGAAAGAATATTCAGAATCAGAGCTGGAGAGAAATTACACTGGCGCATAAATAACAGGGTCCAGGCAGCCTTTGTTGCTCTTGCTTCATTTCATTTGGTTTCATAATAAAAGACTAGAGGTGGTTCAGGCCAAAAATAGGGTGCGCACTACCCAGCCCTGACCGTTGGCACTGTTTTCTTTAAGTATGACATTAACACCCAGTGTACATATGTAAAGAGCCCTCAGAAAGTACAGTGTGTGGTCAGGGCAAGGGATTTGTTCAAATTAGGCTCTTAAAGATCATGTAACATAAGTGGAAACAAATGTGGATGCCTCTGCCATGTTATTCTTCCGATGCTCCGCCAAAGCCCTGGGCTTCAGGACAGCTCATGTCTCAACTACTGAGTAAAAGTGAGGCAGAAAGAGACAGAACCCAAGCTTTTTTTCTTTTTTTTCAGTCCAGAGCTCTATGTAACACTCCAAACTCGTTTTATGAGACACCTCGGAGCATTTAGGGAAGCCTGGCTCTCAGGCCTCCATAATGCAGCCTCTGAGAGCGTGTAGGAGGACCTAAGTTATGCCTAATGCGCAATGTCCATTGAGTCGTCTGTTATACATGGTAATGAATGGTGGTCAGAGAAACAGTGTCCTGTATCAAAGAGCTGAGCTAACACGCCTTTCTCACGGAGCCGGAGAAGTGGCCCTTTGTCATGACGGACGCCTGCTATCGACTCCCAGCATCTGGCAAAATATGCCCCATTGTTGGTGAAGGCCAACTCCGTTTACAACTCTGAACCGACAGCATTCCTGAAGTCAGCAACACCAACCCCTCCTCCTGTAACTTCCAAGAGTGCTGGCAATACATTACAATTACTTTTCCCTTGTCATTGAGGATCTTTTTTGTGTAACTGTATTTCTGAAAATTAGGTTTTGGGTTAGTAACTCTCACTTGAATATTCTTTGACTGGAGTACTTTAGTCATTTATTCATGGTCAATATCTGTTTTACTGTATTATTTCAAGAGAAGTGGGCATTTAGTTTATGGTGATTTGGGACACAAAGAATAAATGTTATCAGATCCAGATCATTTCCCCAGATTCCATCCATGACCTTGATCTGTTTAGATTTACATTTCTGTAAACACTGAGTACCACTGAGGTGAAGGTAAAATGGATTGCTGGAACAAAAAAAACACCACTAGCATGACCCTGATTGTGCACTTTGCCATGTCACTGCTCCTTTTGAAGGCCTTGGTTTAGAGAGATCCTTTCAGTGTTTAGAGTGGATTATATTGAACATAGCCACAGACTACAGAAAACCATAGACAAGAGGAGTTTTCTGAAGACACATTCTGTTAAACAAAAAACAAAAAAAAAAGTTGGGTCTTTGGGTTTAGAGCCAGCATGAGCCCTCTGATCAGGTCCTGAACCCCAACAGAAAGATTGCCCTTCGGAGAAAACCTTTCTTTGGCAGTGCCATCCGTCCCGAAAACTGAGAGGTGGGAGGGGGTTAAAGTTCGTTCCCTCTCCCATTCTGGAACATTGTGCTCAAGAATAGGCTTAGCTCCTCTCTGTCTGCAAATAAGCACAGTAAACCCTTAGAGAGCGCTAAGGGCTCCTCTCTCTCTGTGAAAATGGTGGCAGTGAAAATGGTGCTATGGGAAAACAGGCGATTGAGTCCGTTTTAAAAGCCCTACCACCACCGGCACCCCATCCACAATTCACTCCCCTTTCCCTGTGTTGGTAGTGTTGGAATGTTTTTCATCAGAAGGGGGCTATTTACTCGGCTCCAGTCCCCGCATGAGTGTGTCAGCAAGTGAGAGAGAGAGACGCAAAGCTCAGGAAAGCATTTATTTATAGGTATCTGAAAGCTGCTGGGCCCTGAAACTCTGGGATGTATTATGACGTGCCTTTGGAAAAGCAAAAATAAAACCCCTTACAACCAGATCCAGCTATTTTTATCACTTAGGTTAGCTCCCAATTGTACTCCATAAAAGCTATGTTTTCACCCCACCCCCTTCACCCACATTACCTTGTTAGTCCAAACATTGTGTTTTTAGTGTGCTCAAAACCCATGCAGGTGTCCAATGAAAGTATATATGCCAGGAATCTCTGTCCTGCATGACAACTGTTAAGACAATATGAGGTTTTAGAGTGAACAACCCCTGCTTTCAGTTCTGTTTGCTGTCATCAGAAATGTACATTACTTCTTAGCGAGCGTGCTTTAGTGCAGAAGCTGGTAGTTCCTAGGTCCACGTCTATCGTAGAATATTGTCTAAATCGGATCACTACCCCTGGTGCTAACAACTCCAATGATGAAGTCAGCACCTCTCAACATTTCACCCCTTAATGGAGTCTTCACTGCCTTTGTCCTTAACCATCCATTTCCATTAATTATTCAGGGAGAGAAAGGAAAACCGTTTGAGTGGGTAACACTGATCCAGTGTACTCAACCAATCTATGCAGTGTAAGTAATAAAATACCACACACTCAGACGACACAATAAAAGAGATGGAGACAGAGGAGATGCTTGTTAAAAATGTAAGTAGACGGAAGCTACCCGAATACAACAAAGGGAGGAGGACGCAGTGGCTCGGGAGTCAAAAGACACAGCAACGACATCTTAGTGTCTGGGTTAATCAGCAAAACAGGCCGATAGCAGCTGGTGTTTCACTGTATCCGCCCAGTCCACGGAGGGCGCCTGTCTCAGCAGAGGCTGAGTCGATGTGATGCTCCCTTAGTGCATCTGAGTGATGCTAATTGGGATTAGCGCCCATTGCGCTAAAGTGACACAAGACATTCTGAGGCGAGCCTTTCCAGACTCCACTCGCCACACTGTCAAACTCTGCCGTATGTTTTTTTTTTTCTTTTTTTTTTCTCTTGCCCCCAGAGCTCTGGAAAGATGCAGGGCACATAAAATAAAAGAAAGAGAAAAGAGGAACTACGAAAGAAGAGAATTACTTTTTTTTTTTTTTTTAAATCCGGCTACTGTGTTATGGCTCCAGCACATAGGCTAGGTAGGCTAGAAAAGGTCACGATGTACTACTGAACTTTCACTCTGAGTAAGGCTAGCTTTCACTCCTTCAAATGTGGGAAGGGAGGCTTTGGAAATCCATACGACATTCTGCAAAGATGAATCCACTTCATCTCTGCCACCAGATTCAGATCTTCACTGACAAGAGGCGTTTGCACCCTGAGTATGATAAACCCACCCAGCTAGCCAGTGTGAAGAGAGGAGGTTGGACAGAGATGATTTTTTCCTTCAGATTTTGGAAGGGGGGCTTTTCTGAGGTATTAGATCCATGAACTGGGAGTGCTGTATTGAATATTTTATCGACTGTCTGCTTGCCCAGTGCTGACCTGCCTGACATGCTAAGTTCCCGGCTCGCTGGAGACGCCACGTCGCTTCGCATCAGCCCAGCCACCCGTGAGGCTCCCCTGCATTTCCTGTGAATAAACTCGCACACAGTGGGGGAGGAAGAGAGGCCAGGGCACAGGGGCACTGGGGCTGAGATGAGGAGAAAACCCACACACACACACACACATACACATTCTTTCTCTGAAGAACAACACACACAACCTTGGCTACAGTATGAACTCCCTTGGTCAGAGCCTGATGAATCCTCTGAAAGCAGCCAGTGAATTGAAACGACCTGAAACCTCTATTTTAATTACAGCTTCACTGTCTATAAAGTTTGCTGTACCAAGACAGGCCAGGGCCCTCTGTGGCTCTCTGTAATTAGATATGAACATGATGAATAACCCAACAAGTCCTCATACCTAAACGACAAAATAGATATAGTACCTTGTCACTGGTTTCCAAAATAACCCATACGTGTATTTTCTGATCTGAAGCACTAAATTGGCACGGCTGTAAATCCTCATTATACCCATTATACCCACATCTGAGGGAATGGCAGCCATGCAATTACAGAATAATATAACATGTGTAAAAGCATGATGTTGAATGTGGTTAGTTATGTTTATTATTCTGTTATGTTGGAATTAATTATTATGTGGGCTGACACTATAGTTGTAAAGCATACCAGTGTACTTTAAGTGAAAGGTTACCGATCAGAAGTGCCATCTTTTTCTCATCACGTGAGCAACATTTGCACAACAATAACAGGTTGAGAGTGACACAGTCTAGTGTGCTCAGGGAGTTATGCTCTGAGGATGCGAGTACACTCTCTCTCACCTCTCAACACCCCCTCCAACCTCCACCCTCCACCCCCCGTACCCATCCCTCTGTCTCTGGCTCATTACTGGCAGTGGGGCTTCCTAATGTGTTAAAACTCAGTGGGGTGGAAACGTCAGCCAACGGACTTTGGTCCCCTAACGGTCTTTACTTATTCATGCAAGCGCTGGCCTCTCCCCAGGACAGTGTAGCATTGACCCAGGAGGACAGCAGGGCCCAGAAAAAAAAATGACCCTACATCAGGGTCACTCAGCATTTTAGGCCAATGAGTCGACAAACGACAGCATCAGCGGAGCACTGTGCTCAGTCCTGTTGATGATGAAAATGTGTCACTCTACAAACTCATGTCGCATTGTGCTCCCTCACCAACCCCCTTACTTGTTTATCCCTTTAGCATATCCCAATTACCACACCTCGCCAAACAAGTAAGAACAGATGTTACTGGGCCTGGAATAAAAAATGAGAGAAAACCAGCAGCATCCACCTATGTTATGGCTGGAGGCGACTAATTTCTTTTCCTAGACTGTATTTATTGTTTTTAACATGAAGCTTTTAGTTAATAATTTCAAATGATAATTTCTCTCTTCAGATGACTAAATTAGCAACACCCTTTTTAGAGTGGGAAATCGCTTCAGGCATTTTTATATTGCGTGTTGGGGAAGGCAGCATGCATTGTTGTTTTATTATTGATGTGTCATCCTTGCTGTTAAGCAGGGGAAGTATGGGCTTGGAAAGAAACTGGAAGGTTGATGTAGACGTGGGACTTTAGCTCAGGCTGGAGGAGTATGACTGAGGTCAGGTTGGTGGTTTATGAAGCTATTGGATAAGGTTTTCTTAGTGATGAAGCATTTTAGGTTTTAGATCCAATAATTTAAAAATGAGACTTAAGCCCATGTTATGCTGGAAACTATAGTTCATTCATGAACACACACAAACACGTCTAAAGGCAAAGTTGTTGGCCACATTCAGATGTGGGGTGAAAAGCCTGCCGTCATAGAAAGGTAGTGAGACACAGTGACTCATTCACTCGGGAAGAATGGCACACACTTTTGGACAGTCCCTCCTCAAACGAATTCTCATGCTTGTTGTGTGAAGTGCCCATGTCAGATGATCAGTTTGGGGAAGTTACACAAGTTTTGAACGTAGCGGCCCTGATTCCAACATTGGAGAGTTACAGGAGGAGGTGGTTTTTGGACGGTGTTCGATAGCCCTGTTCAGTGTCTGGAAATAAAGGAGAGGTGCAGCAAAGCTCACTGACTGGACTGGAAAACGGGATGTTGCTGTTGGCATTTTAACACGTAAGCTATGGGGATGCCCCAAACTGTAAAGTCCTTAAATTATTGTGCTATTGAACAGTGACCACTTTAGAGACTGTGATGATTAAAGAATAATGACACAATTTTCTCTTTATTTTCCAAGATTCTCTTAAGTTAGTAGCTTCAAAGTCATTATCATTACATGACCTGACTTCAGGTAGCATTAGCCTCCAGGGAGTGGAAATAACAGACCAAGACCGTAGCAGAAAAACGTCTTGAATGCATTGAATCGAATAGGGGTGTGTTCTGTTGCTTAAGAATGTAAAATGGCCAGATGTATATACTGGATGCTAGCAAAATATATTAGCTGTCAGCTGCCTCTGTCCAAAAATACTCTCAAAGTTGTCCTGCAGAATCCCTCACTGGTCAAAGTTAGCCCTGATTCCTCTCCTACTATTTACTATTTAATCCATGTCCTCTCTTAATACTTCCATCTCTTCATCTCTGTACCTCACACTTTCAGCTCCACTTCGCTCCATCCCTCCAAGCCATCCCCATCCTGTGTCAACACTCCCAGTCTTCGCCCCCTGTCTTCCTCAATCCCCCCACCCTGCCCATCACACAACTGTCAGAGAACATTTAGAGAAATCCTCCAAACTTGTTTGTTTTTCTTGCTGTTCCTCTCACTTGCCAAAAAAGCCCAGACCACCGAGCCTCGACGAGATGTTTTACAGTTGGCCCTTCAAAAGAAAGTCATTTTTAGAGATTCAAGATGGAGTTGGCTGTCAGCTTTTTCCCGCACATTTGCAACCACAGAGAATGTGTGTGTTACACACTACGGGCGTGTTCCTCTGCTTGGCAATGAGACAGTTTTGACAGTGTCGTGGTGGCTTAGTTGTCCGAGCTTGGTTGTGGAGAAGTGGTGGGAAGAGCGTGGCTGCCATAAATTAGAGTTAAGCATGACTCAACATCTCACATCAGCTATGGAGTAAGTTTAGAGCAATGCAATAGTCTTCAGAGGCCTGTGGGATATCTGGAAATTTGCAGATTCAGCTGATTTTAATTTGACAGTTTTATTGCTCCAAATTTTGCCTAATTGTGTTTTTTCTCTGAGGTATATATTTTTCAGAATAAACAAAATGGAAAACAGCATTTAGGCCAATATAAATCTCTAAAACCCCAAATCCATATTAATAGAAATTTAAGTCAGTAATTCCTAATGTAATTTGAGTTTTGTTTCGTCTATTTTTTCACACCCTGCAATGGCCAGACATGTGAAATGATCATACGTGTAATAAAAAACAATCACAAGCTGTATTCAAGAATCATCATATAAATAGTGGATGAGACTGACTGGCACTGACTGACACTGACTCATTGTAGCCCTGCTTAAAGCCAGCAACAATGAAATGGGGCTTGGAGATATTTTTATGTGGGCATAAATAATTGAATTCACCACTTAACCTTGGCTCTTTTTCTTTGTATTATCATCATTTGGCATGTACATATAGGATGTGTGGTGTGTGATTAATGTACCTCATTGGTTATTTAAGTTACTGTATTTTTTATGCAGTTTCCTCTTTTTATGGAGTAGAGAGCAGTCGTGTCAAAAAAGTAGATCCAAAGGAAAGAGATAAGGGGAATGTAACATTATCAGGAAGTTGTATTAGATATAAAAACACTTAAATCCCCCCCTCCCCTTAGTGTTAAGCATTTTACACCTTACGACACAGTAAGACACATAAGATATGTTAAATAATTCTACAAAAATCACCAGCACCACTGAACACCTTCTTATTTAACATTACATTTATATTATGTATTAGATTCTAAATCTTTTTTTGTTATGCAGGGAATGTGGAATTTTTTCCAGAACCACACTGATTCTAATTAGCACAGTTTCATGAATTCATACTGGGAGCCTCCCAGAAGAAGCCTTTTATGCTTTGCCACAAATAATCCTGGTACAGCAGCCCAGCTGAAGGGCATCCCTGAGGGTGTTAATTGAAAAGGTTCACTTTCCCAGCCTAGATCTTTGCAGTGAGCCCAGGATCTGACCACTGACATGATGCAGACAAGCCTGCCTCTTCAAACTTGATGCTCTGAAGGAAGCTGTATTAGTGTAACAGTGATTTTATATATATATATATACATTGGAAATCCACACTCAAAAGTTTGAAGTTGTTGAATTGGTCAAAAAAAGCCCCCCCCACCCCCCCCCCCCCCCCCCACCCCGGCCGATCCAACATCGAAAACATGTGGGTGGAGGGGGTTTCCAAAGACATCCCACCATTCGACAAACAGTTCAGACGGACTATAAAGCTGGCTAAACTGTGATATGGTTTGGATCGAGTTCCCAGTTTCTTCTGAGGGCCATTAAACTTTCATTTATCACCACCTAAGGGGTGGGAGGGTGGGGGGGTGGGGTCACTGACGCCGTCCTCCATTGGCATCTCTCTATGTCTGAGCTGTCTCCTTTACCTCCCTATTTATTATTGTCTTCCAAATCCCTGTGTACGGCAAGTCTCAGTAGGTCAGTGAAGTGCCAGTGGTCCTCTGTTGCCTTATCACTGTCCATCCACAGTGCTAATCAACCCTCTCGCCATTACATGCCTCCACACCACTGCTGCAGCCCCCAGTCCTTCCACAGCACGCAGAACAGTTACCAGCAGCAGGACCAGTAGGGCTCGAGCTGTCAGCAGACACTATGAGCAGCAGAGTGACAATGCTGTGTTGTTGTTTGTGTCAGTGTGAGATGCCATCACCGTTTACTGTCTTTATCTCTGACAGCTTTTGTGCTCTTGCTTTTCTCAACACACCCAACATTAAAATCCTCATTTACAACATTACCTCATATGACAGAAAAAGATCTGCCACATTTCTTCATGGTTTTATTTAGCTTTATTTAGTGTACACATGTGACTTTTCATCTACCACCACCAACAGCTTAAGATTTGACCCTAGTACAATCCAAATAGAGCTGTAAGCTTGAGTCTCTTATGGCAACAGTTCCCTGTCTGCTAATTGCATTGCATCAGCACTTCTTCATTCACTCTATGATCGTAATCTCCCTGTCCTACCCATGACCACAACACACACAAGCTTGGACAAACACTATTCGCCACTCAAGAGGTGTCCCATCCAAGCCGCCACGGAACCACTACCATGCCAGCGTGTCAGAAAGCCATTAAAAGCCAGCCTCCTAAAATGGGTTCTCAGCTCACCCATGTTGCTTCTTCTCTCAGGCCATATTTAATAAATAAAGCCGCTGGCACTCTCTCCGTCTGGACGAGAGAGCTTCTGCAAAGTGTGGGGGGGCAGTGAGAGAGAGAGTGAGAGGGTCACTATTATATCTTGCTAAAACGCTCCAAATGTAATTCAGCCGCAGGTCAGAACTTTAAAAGTGCAACCCGGCGTGCGTCCTGCGATGTGTATAGCGGCACTGTATGTGTGCGAGAGTGTGTGTAAAAGGGGCTGGTTTTTAAAAGGTTTAGAGGAGTGAAGGTCAGGTGATGGAGAAAGCGTTAACATCCAACCTCCCTCCTCTCTCACCACATCTCTCCATCCTGCTCTTCCACTCTGTTGCCCATGAAAGTTTGATGTTAGAATTAGGTTGTTGACTCATCTCGCACCTCTGTGCTCATAGTATTGACAGGCTGCCAGCGGACTGCTGGGCGGGCCAAGATAGCCGCTGAGAGTGTACTCCCTCCCTCACTGTCTCACTTCCTCTCTCTTTTTTTTTTCACTCTCCTTTTGCTTCAGCATCAGCCAACAGCGTCAGAAGTGTTTTAACAGAGCTTTAATGGCCTCGGCCCCAAGCCTCACCTCCAGCGCACGCTCACTCAAACACACACGCGTGCGTGCTGTGGGTTGGAAATAGCCGGGCTGGTGGTGGAAAAAAAAGTGTTGGACAGAAAAAAGAGAGAGAGAGCTTGTTGTGCTGATGGAGGCTGACATGCCCTCCTTTTCTCACCCCCAGCTCTCATCTTCCTTCCCTCTGCCCATTGGCTCATATCACCAGCCTACCTGGATCTTATCCTTTTGTTGTCTCTCTGTTCCTTTTGCTCTTTACACCGGTTCATCTTTCTTTCACACTTATATAGTGTAGGATTTTCAGGATCCTTTTGTTTCTTCTTTTTTTTCGGTCTTTCTTCCTTTTTTGGTTGTATCATTGGGTGACTCTGAGCTCATGCAAACCATAAAGCCTGGATGAATTTTGGGAAGAATACATAGACGTAATCAATTATCATTTTTGTTACACTCTTGTTTTCTTCCTAACTGATTAGGCATCTCATCAGAACAGAGCCGTCCTGATAATCAACAGGCTAAAACAGCAAAACAGCGCATAGCATACGACCTACATACCAACACACTGCTACTCAACAGTGTCCTCTATCAGTCGATCTTAAAGTTTATACATTTTATAATAACGTTCATTTGTTAATATTAATGTGAAAACAGTGTGACTGTGTGAAAGGGGTCACTGGTAGTGTATCCATAGAATTCCCATTCAGATTTTTCTTTGCATCTGCGTTAAAAACACCAAAGCCCAGTTGCAGTGCAGGAAGTAATGTGTCCTTCTGTACCATACCCTACTGTACAGTGAGGGTATGGTGGTTGTTAAGGTGGATGGGCGTGTAGACCAGAGTTCACATCCTGTCACACAGTGCAGTAAAATGCCCTGTGGTAACCTGGTTACAGTCAGCTTTTTGCAGAAGACTTATTTATTTAAGACACAAAACCCAGTTTCCTTAATACTGAGGATTTGAGAAGCCTGATTTCAGCAGCTAAATTTCTCATCAGGAGGCAGATGATTTCTTGGTGGTGTATACATATAGCCATGTTTCTAATTGACTTTTTACACGTGATCATCTCCAAAAAAAATGTAAAAAAACTGTAAAATTCACACAGGTTTTGGGAAAAACAGTGCGCAGTTCTTTAACTTTAACAATACTTGAATCATACTGTAGATGTTATTTGCAGATGAACATAATTCATGGTTTTCCAGGGTTGATGTCCAGCATTGGACAATATCACTCTAGCTGTGCTCTGTCTATTAAACAGTGTGATTCCCCTGTTATTTCACACATTATAAGATTTCATGTCATTATTAGACTTTATGTAGAATCATTGTTTGCTTCTCTTCAATGACCGGCAAGTTGTAGAGTGATAGAAGAGGCCGTCATGGTCTTTTAGACCAAAATGTGTTGTAGTGGTTGACACAGTTGTTCATGTAGTGAGTGTATATATGAATTTTGTAACAGTAATGTTGTCAAATGGGAGATTTTGTCTCTGAGGATTTTCCACTCTGACATGAGCAGCATTCCAGCGGAAACTCCAGAAGTTCTTTTGTTTTTGAGCATCTTGCCATGAAAACAGTCACATTTACTGTAGCTGCAATTTGTCATCTTTTGATGAGGTCGCATCCTGACTCATTCTTTCCTTTTTCTCTCTGTTTTTCTCTGTTGTTCACACACTCTCCTGCCTCCCTGTCTTCTTCACCCTGCCGCCACCCAACTCCCACCCCCATCCTTTGGTTCAGGGTTGGAGTGTGCGTTTGTGTGTGTGTTTGTGTGTGTGTGTTGAAGGGTTTCGCTGTGATGAACGTTGTGCTAGCTAGGCTCAGCCAGGGGCAACGCTCATTAACAGAGTTTAGCCACACAGGCGCTGAATGGGACGGCTTGTTGACACACACAATGGGATCAACTTCCTCACACTCACACAACACACACATACACAACTGAGTCATGGCTCCAGCTTGACGCGTCATGCCCCCCTCTCTTACCCTCCTTCAAACTGTGCTTGTGTGTGTGTGTGTGTGTGTGTGTGTGTGTGTGTGTGTGTGTGTGTGTGTGTGTGTGCGTGCGTGTGTGTGTGCGTGTGCCAGAACAACGCGTTCAGTTAGCTCATCTGATGCCCTCTTTCCCTCACCTTACACTATCACACTTAAACGCACAGTCACATGGCACACACGTCTTAGCTCATGCACACTCGCACATACATAGATTTTTAAAAAAAATTTGACATTTGTTCTCTTAGTTATCTAACACACATTATGCTCACACATTTCTGGGAACCTTACATGGATACGCACACACACACGCACATTTTAGTTGCACAATACATCTATTGTCTCTTAGTGGCAACAACCACAACTGTCCCTCACAGATTTCAGGGTCTACAGTGAAGTTGTCTCCTCAAGGGTTATATCATCCTCAAGAGCACCCACCCCCCACCCCAAGTGCACACACACACACACACGCACACACAAGGAGCACACATACACACGTGCTTGGTAATGGAATAAGCAACCCTAATGCACAGTAAACTGACCAGACAGTGCTAATAGGTTCTTTCACTTTGGCCTGGTTTGGCTGTCACATGGCAGTAGGACAAGGCTCTGTCTTATGGCCCCATCCACCCTGCCGGATGGGACATATCAGCTCCAATTTGGCCCATCGCCGCCTTTAAGAAAATTCATCAGGCCCTCGTTAGGAATGAAAGCAGTCTGTGTACCAGGAGCCGGGGCAGATGGGAGATAAGTTCAGGCTCCCACGGACAGGGAATATAGAAGGAGCAGTGCTGTGTGTGTGTGTGTGTGTGTGTGTGTGTGTGTGTGTGTGTGTGTGTGTGTGTGTGTGTGTGTGTGTGTGT
>JBBMJY010000026.1:24220507-24231328 GCA_037833715.1 Toxotes lorentzi
GTGTGTGTGTGTGTGTGTGTGTGTGTGTGTGTGTGTGTGTGTGTGTGTGTGTGTGTGTGTGTGTGTGTGAATGGGTTAGATGAAGAAAATGGGGGAACGTAAGGGCACTTCAGTTTTGTGTGTTTGTGAGAGTGAGTGTGTGTTTTTGTATTTTGAAGGTACACACCTATGAAGATAAAGGTTACCATATAAAATTATAAAAAAAAAAAGCACAGAGGGAAGAAAATGCAGCTCATTCAGAGGAAGATTTCTATATTCTATTCAGTTATATTCTACCACAAGTGCTTCGGCCTCCACACTGCACGGGCTCACTGGTTCAGCTGGTCCAACTCTTCACAACTCTTGTGTGACTGTTTGCTGCTGCTCTGAATTATCACATGATTGGATGTGTTGCATTGTGGGAAGCATCTGCACAGGGCTATCGTGGTTATTTGTCATTATCAGTTATCAGCAGATTATTTTCGGAAGAAAAACAGATAATTCTCACAACCGTGAAGCTTTGACTCTGTGATGTTTGGCTTTTTATTTTACCTGAGGAAAGGCTTAAATGATGAATCGATTATCAAAATAGGAGCTAAATAATTTCCTGTAGCTTTAAATGAATCATGAAACACCACAACAGCACAAAATGTTCACACATCTTATATTTCTTGTGTAGGCACACTGGAGAACAGCTTCTTGTCCTGTAATTAAATAATAAAAAAATAAAATAAAATATTGTCACACGCTGTTTCAGAATACAAGACAGTTATTCACTTAGTGCAAAGTGAAGTTCCTGCTGACCTCGTTATTTGTCGGCAGGAAGTCACAAGAGGAATTATTTTCATGGACTTTCTCAAGGACATAGTAAACATCAGCCAACTTAAGTCACCGTTAATGTCAATTCCAAGAGCAAGGAAATTCACAGATTCTGAGTTTAAGCTTGTATTTATGACAATAAAGTCAGTGTTGTGAGATTGCATCTTAAATTCTGAGAATAAAGTCAGAATTCAAACATATGCCAGAAGATTGTGAATGTCACATTTTAAACTTTATTCTCAGAGGTCTGACTTTTTTTTTTCTCTGACTGGTTTTAATCTTTTTCTTTTCTTTTTGTGGTCCTAATCCTCATCTTTGTGAAATACAACACCAAAGCAGCAAAGAAACACACAATCTGCCAGTTAAAAGCCTGGTACCACTATGTAATCAGGGCCTTTGGCATCCCACAGTCGCCTTTTTCACTGTTACCACAGATGCTATTTTTGCTCTCGGAGTTTTGATCACCACTGTTTCTGATCTGATTTCACTAGGTTCAGTTACCTCTGTAACCTGCGTGTGCACCCACTGGTGTGGTGTGTCAGTAAACAAATAAAGAGCAGTTTACAGTTCATTGCAGGGAGGTTTCCCTTAGTTATATGTATAATGTTGTCTTTAGCTTTGAGTGAGGGTGAGAGAACAGATGCAGTCAGATTTTTTTTAAGGCCGTGGTGTATCATGATCACATCCACTTCAGCCTCACAGCAGGGATAAGGGTGCCCCCAGACAGTGATCTGCTGCTCCCAGCTACTTTCACTCCTACCAGCCTGTACACCCCTGGCAGCTGCTATCCACTATCCACCTTGTATAACCTCATCACACAGCTAAATAGAGCAGGTTGTATCTTAAAATACACTCACCAAGCACTTTATTAGGAACACTATACTAATACAAATCACTTAGAGCCTCAGTTCTTCTTGTCATTGGTACAACAAGATGTTGGAAACCTTCCTCTGAGATTCCGCTCCATGTTGACATGATTCATCACATCATTTCTGCAGATTTATCACCTGCACATTCAAGCTGCAAGTCTCCTGTTCTACCACATCCCAAAGGTGATCTATGGGATCACTCCGGAAGTAGTGGCAAGATGATGCACACGGTTAGCAAGTCGCAGTTGATCCATCATAAACTCAGAACCCAACCGGCAAAGAGCCGTGCGCATTCATGAGAGCGGCAGCCACCCTCACTCGACATGCCTCTGCCCTCAGCAGCCGTCCTGTGTTTACACTGAAAACAGTGGAAGCCGCAGTGGTAACCGCTCGCTGTCTGACAGCATCTGCACTATTGCGGTTCCACGTGTGCAACTGGGGGTTTGGCCGCTGATGGTCTCTTCTTGGTAACCAAGCCGTGTCTTTAACCTGACGGACACCAGCCTCACTATTTAAGAGCTGGGATAACTCCAAAAATCTACACGGACAAATCTACATAGACTGTCATATTCATATATTTCTGACCCTGTCTGCAGGGTCAGAAATTTTGCGCTTGTGTAAATGGTCCTTGTGGACATGAGCAGATAACAAAATTTATGTCACATGGACCCTCACAGCCACACAGATGTGGAAAGTGGAATTTTGGCGTTATTGTGGCCTGTTGTAGGTTTGCTTGAAGCGCAAAGTTACCGTTAATGCAACCAATCCTGCTGATTCACTTTCCCACTTTGCCCACTAGTGTAATGTGTCACAGAGGTTAACTGAACTTTGTCAGCAGTGCTTTTGTTCCTCCTACTGTTTGTGCGAAGCTGGGAGACTGTGCTCTGAAGACATCGGTGGCATGCAGTGGTTTTGGGAAGCAATGGCCAGATTAGAAAAACGCTTACATGGGTTGTTTTTAATGGCACTGAAAAATGAAGTACATACTGTATAGTCACTTGAAATGATCGCATCATCCAGGCAAAAAACCTTTTACCAGGCCCTTCAGGTGGTGTGGAGTTAGCCGATATGAATGTGTGTAAGTGTGTGCTTGTGTTTTGTGCACTTGAATGTATACTTTTCCAGCACTGCATGGAATGTTGTTAGATGTCTGTAAAGTGGAACTGTGTGTCCTGGTCTTATCTTCAGTTATTGCCACACACAGCAGCCTGATTACTGAAGTGAAACAACCACCTTCTCCCTTTCTCCCTCTCTCATTCTCTCTCTCTCTCTCGCTCTCTCTCCCCCTTATCTCCTCTCTATCTATCACATTCCTCCCTTTGATCAATGCCAGGGGCATGTGTGGTCAGAGACAGTGTGTTTGGCTGTGTGTTTGCAAGCGTGCGACTGAGATTATGGAAGTGTTATCATGTGCGCTGTGTGTTAGTGTGGCGAGCGTGTTTGTGTGCATACCAGATTGGCCATGCTTTGATCTCCCATGCAGTGTTGTCTTTGAACTGAAGAACTGTGTATGACAGAGGCTGGTGTTAGAGCAGCGAGGACCTTCGGCTGATAAGACGGGAGTTACCAGAGCTCCACAGCGACAGTGATAGGCCTCCTAGAAAACTGAGCTATTATCTTATATTCAGACCAAACACAGCTTGACTGACCAAACAGTTTGACTGAAATAAAGGGGAGAATGTTATTTGAATATTTTTGAGATGATCATATATTCACATTTTATTTTTATTTGTTAGAAACTATTGTACCCCTAAAAAAAATACTTTTTTTTCCCTTTTGTTATTCCATGCTTTATTTTTAACACATCGTCTTTGGGGTTTAAAAAGTTTAAAAAGTCATCAAAAAAAGACACAGGCAATATTGAGAGATAAACTTATTTCATCTTGGAATCTATGGAGGGTCATTCTTGACCTCAACAAACAGTATATATACGAAAATAATTGTAGCTCAAATGTGCACTTATTAGCTTTCGGAGCTTTCGACTGCATTTTATAACTCGTGTTACATCTGATGACAAAAACCATCCTTAAACCAAGACAAGGGTTACACTCACGCTGATTCTCATTCTGTATGAGGCTTTCTGAGACCAATGTTTCACGTTTCACGCCTGAGCCATTTGTTGAATGAAGACTGAGAGATGCTGTTGAAAGCCCTCAAAGTTAGTAACTGAACCTTTGATATTATTTAGTTAGTATTGTTTTGTTTTCATATTGAAACTCAGGCATTGTGTTGCCTCTAGTATCAAAAAGTTTCAAACGATGAATAGCCCTAGTCAGCTGATAACTGGGTGACAGCCCAAATTATGCAACATTCCTGAATTTGAAAAGAAAGCATTGGGTCATACTGGCCAGCGCCACCGTCTCAGGGGTGAAACTGATCAAATAAAAGATTCATTTGCTACAGAGGGTTACACCATCTCATCCCATCCACCATTGTTCTGAAAGTGCTTGGGACTGAAGACATGTCACCTGACCAATTATCTTATTTTTGACAGGTTGGTGTTGGACCTATGCCAGCAGAGCTCTCTCTCTTGGCTGGTTTTCAAAATAATGTCTTGTTTTCAGTACTAAAACATATCAAGCAAGTTTTGCTCGAAATTTTTTGTCTCCCATCCCCGTACAGGGTCAGTCACAATGTGTCATCATCTTTGTTTTTGAGGAATATTTCATGTTCATGTGTAAAATTCAAAGAGTTGATCTTGTCTGAACCCAACTCAACAAATACCACAGCAGAAAATGGTTTCTGGTTTGTAGTTAACTTTGCAGTGTGTTGCTTCCTGGAAGGAATTGATGTATCATTGTTAAATGCATGTGTGTTGAAGTTGCCAAAAACTTGATGAGAGGCAACAAAGTTCCAACAGAAAACTTCTGTGATGGATGGAGGGATACATGGCCACAGTTGTTGCTCCTAGCTGTCAAGTGTTTTCATGGGTCATTCCCATAAGACATGAATGCAACATGTCACCCTACCCCCAGCTGGAGGTGTTGCCTATACGCATGGGAGCACCTTCACCCATTCAACCCCCCCATTTGCTTCTCATTTAGGGCATCAGGCATCTCGGCTGCAGTCCTGACCTCCCTCCTCAGGCTTTTATGAGGCAACCATTAACTCCCTGCTGGCCCTCCTTGGCCTGCTGGCCAGATTTACAGCACCATGAAGTCGGGAGTGTGTGTGTTAGGGAAAGCTAAGACTCTGTTGATAATCACGAGGGCCACCCTAACTAGCCCAGTGGGTGCTACGGGATAAGGTGTGTATGTTGCCTGGCCCTGGCTTACCCTGTGACTATGATCCTCCATTAATCCGCAGCATTTGCGCTAGTGAGCTAATGGATCCAGCCGCAACATTAGCTGTGGGGGAGAAAGAAGTTCAGCATTGGGGCAGCTATTGAGCAAGGTTCCCAAACAAGAAGCCATTGATGTATGCCCTCCCTCTGTCAGCAAAAAGTTCTTTGATGTGTGAATTTCATTATTACTCACAACAGATGTATATTGAAAGCTGGCTGACACCTGGGTAATGTGTTCTGAATCTCAAAATTCTGGTTTGTTACCAACAAATAAGTCATCGTGAAAGGTGTGGTCCTTTTCCTCACAGTTCCCATTCACATACTCCAAGACTGCAGAGGACACAGAACACACATTGCTTAGAGCTAATTGGGAGTTGCCTTTTAGACTGATGACTATGCAAGTGAAGAAGATAATGATGAGGCTCTAAAAAAGCAACAATCTGTCAGAGAGATATCAGAGCTATTTGATTTGATTTGCATTCTAAAATTAAGCAGGTGCACATAGGAAAAGCAGAAAACTGCTGACGGCCTGGTAGATTAAGGAGCACAAATCTTGTGGACGAGCGGGAAAATTATTTGCATGGTGAAGAAAAACCCCTTTAGTACTATACGAAGAAACGAGTCCTAGCCTGGATGGACAAAATCCAGGGGAAGGAACTTTGATCAAGCTGAAGAGAGACAACTGAGGAGGATGATTCCAAAACCACTATCAAGACACACAGAAAAAAAACTATCAAGACTTTGTATGTCAAGATTGACTTTTTTCTTTCTGTGAAAGCAGTGCTGCGGACAGCGATGGCTGACCTTTTTCCCTCTAAATGTGTGGTGGCATCCTGAGACCCCGGTGTTCATTTTCTGTCAGAAGCACTTGGGAGTTGGAGTCCCAGACTCACAGAGTGCTACTTTATGTCTTAAGGCAGAGAGCTAACACCTAGGCACTTAGCTCCATAGCATCTCTCCCTCCTCCTTTCTCACCCTTTACCCAAGTGGCATCGCACTGGAAGAAGAGGTGGGATCACAGTCTCAGAGGTGTTGCTGGACCTGTCCACAGCCTCTGTGTGTGTGTGTGTGTGTGTGTGTGTGTGTGTGTGTGTGTGTGTGTGTGTGTGTGTGTGTGTGTGTTCCAGTGTGCATGTGTTGCTTGTTGTCCGTATTTGCTTTAATACATGTACTGGCTTTATTCTTTAACAATGATTATGCCAAATACAGTAAATTTCCAAAGAAGACAACTACCCTGTTTAAAACAGTAGTTTTGGTCATCATTAAGAACATTGCAACATTGCTGCAACAGCATCTGGTAGGACAAAGGTACAAGCAGTCAGACGATCAGTTGTAAACAAGCTGGTGGTATAGAGTCTCTAAAACTGAAAGTGAGCACACCCAAAATGTCAGTAATTATTCCTCATTGCAGAGGAAAAATATCAGCACAGAGTCCTCCTGTCAAAGTTGAACCAGGAAATCAGCTTTTAAACTTTAATGGTTGGTAACAGTTAGAATTTTATAGTTCACCCTCCACTTTCTCTCCCAGAATATGTCTGATTGTCTGACATGTTGTGGGACTTCTTCAAAACCTTGATGCTGTGTTACCACATTAGTTTTCACATTTTGTACTGTGTCTGTAGTTTTTAAGTCACAGTCTTTTACTTCTGTTCAGTACAGTTGAAGATTAGTGTCGAGCTCTACCAATGTCTGCTCAAGAAAGGTGCTCTACAAATTAGAGGCCTTCAAAAATAGACCCATCAAGAAGTTACCTGAAGCCCAGAGTGTAGTCAGATCCAGTCTGAATAGGTTGGAGAATAATGATGTTATCCTCTTCCCACCTGAATCTTAGTTTCTTAGCATGTGCAGAAAACTCTTTGTTTTCTCAAAGAGTCTGCGTTTCCTTGAAGTGGTTGAAGAGTTCAGGAGTTGAAGGTCAGGCGCTGGTCATGTCCAAAAGGCTCAGGCTCTCACTCTTATGGCAAACACAGTCATACAGCTGAGCTGGTTCACTGGTAAGCAGGGCCTATAAAAGCCCTCTCATGCACGCTCAAACAAACACGCACACAGTTTTGCACGCAAAGTTGAGGATGGCTTGTCTTGGAGCGCTGCACTATAGGCTGATGACTTTCACAGGAGGAGCTGCAATCAGGTAGCATGTCCTTTCTGTTATTCCTTACCTGCTGCTTAAGAGTCAAATCAGTCGTTTTTCTTTCTTCCTTTTATCACACCTCCTCAGACGGCCAGAGTCGGCTCTGCGTGGACATAATCTGTACCAATCACAAGAGGTTGTTTTTCTTTTATTCCTATAACCAGCGAAAAACATGTCTACTGCATGTTTAAATGTCCAAAGCCAAGCTCAGGAAAACATCAATTACTGAAGTTATCATTTACTAGCCAGTATGATATATGACAGGCATATATGGGGCACATAGGAACGTGTGGTTAATTTAACTATTTCTCTGACATTGCCGACTCGTGATTGTTGTATACATGCACCGCATCAAAAAACTCACTGTTACATGATCATTTCAAGAGAAGCTTAGACTCTTATATCTGCATGTATTACTTTTACTCTCAGATTTACATCTACACACACTGTAATTAGTGCCTCTTTTGACCTACTAAAGAAAATCAGTTTTAGCTTCTCTATCTCTTCCGCCAAATTATGGAAATGTCACGTTTCTCAACTGACTGGCCCAAGGGAGAGCTTCAGTATTATGCAGTGCTGTGAAAAGGAGACAATTCCTTTCGCTGTTCATTTCAGAGTAGCAGCAAAGCGGCTCTGGATTCACAGAACTGGGACAAAGACGCTAATCTTCCGTGTTTTCCCTCGGTGGCAAGTTTGCAGAGCCGAGTTCTGCCAAGAAGTGCTGTGTTCTGTGAAAGACACAGAACCTTCTCTCAGTCAAAGCAGCATCTGTCTGTGTGTGTGTGTGTGTGTGTGTGTGTGCGTGCGTTTGTCTTTATGTAAGGGGGCTGATGGGCCAGACAGCTTTGATCCCAAGGCCTTGTCATGTTTATGGGGGTGTTGAGAAGGGTAAGCCAGGCCAAAGGAACAGGTCACAGACTATCCTGTGTGTAAGGTTAATAGTATGCGTGTGTGTGTGTGCCTATGCATTCCTGCTTGTCTTTATTACCTCTTGTACATGCTTGTACTCATACACACAATCATTAATCGGAATATTTTCAGAGGTCTTCAGGAGACTTTAAAAGCCTTTGAATTAAATACAAACCATTTCGGGTCATGTCCAAACAAAATGAATAAAAATCTGTCAGCCCTCTTAACAAACAGTTGCTCCTGAGGAGATGGTTGCTCCTTCCTCACTATCTTAGATTTACTCAAAATTAACTACAGGACATTGATTGGAAAGCTTGTCCACAGGATTACGGTCAGGTATCAAACCTCAGTGCCTTTTAGGTATCGACCAAATGTGTCTGCAGCACACAGATCTGAAATTCTGAAGAACTGAGAGCTGCTGTAGAATTTATGGTCATATTCCTAAGGTTTGTTCAGGCTGGACACAGAGAGTTTGCCTCGACAGCACAAAAACATGCAAGTTCAAAACGCTGCAACTTGCATGAAGAATGTGTCCCTTTCCTGAGGCTTTATGATTTCAATTTGACTTTGTACAGTTATTTTCCATTTTGGATGAATAAACATGGACACTCCAACAACACCCCAGCTGTGACATTTTTGCAAATAATGTGAAGCCAAGTTTTACCATTTTTTTCTGGAATTTATAGAAAACACGGCTTAAACTGTACAGAGGACACTGAGGTCATGTAACATTTCTAGGAATTCCAGAGGGTTTACATGGCATTAACAGGAGTTTATATTCTATACACATACGCACATACTATGTATGTTGTGGTTTTTAATATATAAAATATAATTTTTGTCTAAATATCTTTTTTTGTATGTTTGTGTTTTGTTTTGTTTTTCTTTTCAGTCAAAACTCTAAATGAATTAGTATTGTCCACCAGAATCACATACCTGGCTGTGTAAAGAAACAGCATTAACTGACTGTAATATAGTGGCATGAGATGAAATGTAAAACTTCATTGAATAATTAAAATGGTGGCTAAAGTTATTCTGCTTGGAAAATCTGGACTCAAAACCTCAATATTTATAGATCATAGATACAGCCCTGCTAGTAAACCAACTTGTACAATATAAAATATTGTTTGGTATTGTATTGGCACCTGCATCAAAACATTTTGAGTGATACCCAGCCCTACACCGAACACGCCACGCAGACATATTAAAAGGTTTAAAGTGGTTTAGATTTCATGAGTGAAATGTACAACTACCCTGTGCACCCCCCACCCCCCTTAACCTTTTCAACTGGACATGGGCTTAACATAAAAAGCTTGCTTACCAAAACTCAGTCCAGACAATGTGACACAACACCTTCAGTGAGCAGTTTTAGTGTAGAAAGCTGTACTGTATGCAGTGTTGGCTAAAGGCTAAAGGAGCTAATAGGCTTACATGTCAGGCCCACTGGTTAGCTCCTTCTTGTCAAACAAAGAGCGATTATCCCACATTTTAACAGGAAGGATGGAATGCACCGTGCTGTACACAAGCATTCAGCAGAAAAAAAGGGTCAGGATAAGTTGTTGTTATGTGATTGTGGAATGTGTATGAGAGGGTGTGTGCATTTTCTGTGTTTGTGACGGCGTCTCAAGTACATTGCGTCTGCATGTGTTTCTCAGTGTGTGTGTGTGTGTGTGTGTGTGTGTTCAGTCGAGGGTGAGCAGCCACGCATGGCGCCGAAGCCTCCTTATTCTTGAATTCCTGGTAAAGATGCTTATTTGAGCCCCTCTTCACGTGTGTGTGTGTGTGTTCATTCTGAGTGAACTGACTAAAGCTGCCCTTTAGCCCGTGGCAGTCTCTCTTCGTCTTCTCACTCTTGAGTGGCCACACACTAAGAGGCCAGATCCACCATAACAGCATGGGGGAAAGACAAGGACATGAGTGAAGACACGGCAGCCGTCTTCTTTTACATTAGCTGTGTCTTCCCACGATGTGCTGCATTTAGCATTTTTAACAGTTTGCCCTGTCAAACTTGTAGAACAGGTATAATCGGCAATATTGGAAGTGATTGTTTTCCATTTTAACTGGGTTTTTTTTGCAAGTTATTGCTCCTTCCTTGCAAATTGTATAATTTTCAAATTCATGTCCCTTTCCCACCATCCTGGGCAGCTGCTGGACTCTTTCAAACAGTGGACATCAAGCCTGTGTTTCAGTAACTTGGCCACTGCGGTGTAAAGCACTGCAAGCTCTCCAAATCAATGTGCAATTAAACTGGATCATCACTCAATGAAATATCAGTTTTTACAAAACTGAATGCTCACTGTTACGCTTAAACATAAAGCTGACATAAAGCTGACTTAAAAGTTTTAATAGTTTACAGGTTTTGATTGTATGGAAATGAATGGCAACCAGTGGACACCATGGTTGGCTTTATCATGGTGAAATGTATGTGCACAAAAATAGCCTGCTTATGTTTGTGGTGCTGCTTTAAAAAGTGTGTGACAATGTAGCGTAGCGTCCTTCTATACCTCTCTTGATATAAAGTTGCATGGAAGGACTTTTCACGGTTCTCTTTACTCTATTGTTGGTATTATTTTACTCAAAAAAGCATAATCATGCTGCACATGATTAAAAAGAATGAAAAAAAGTTCATTTCTTTCTTTTTTTCATTTATTCTATTATTTCTTTGTCTTGAAATTACTTAAAATATATGGAAAAGCTGGTAAAGACAACATATGTACTAATTTGTTTCAGAACTTAAAATAAGACATTCACTCATGTAAGCTGTGTGTGTGTGTGTGTGTGTGTGTGTGTGTGTGTGTGTGTGTGTGTGTGTGTGTGTGTGTGTGTGTGTG
>JBBMJY010000026.1:24236341-24252689 GCA_037833715.1 Toxotes lorentzi
TGTGTGTGTGTGTGTGTGTGTGTGTGTGTGTGTGTGTGTGTGTGTGTGTGTGTGTGTGTGTGTGTGTGTGTCAGCAGGGGGAAGTGGCTTTCGGGGAGGCAGCTTTACAACTGACACTGACAAGTCGTTTGGCACTCCAAACCTTCCAGTCTCGCCACTGTCCTTGAAATTGGATCAACACGACAGGATATGTCTGCCTCCGTGTGTGTATGTGTGTGCGCGTGTGTGTGCATCTCGTGTCAGATTTTTCATGTCTCCTGGATCGCCTCCCGTTTTTAAACCAGTATTTCACTCTTCGGTCAGCTCTTTGTCCTATTTTCTACCATTGTCTCGCTCCACAAATACACAAAAACTTGAGTTATTCATCTGAGGTCAGTTGAGCATTTCTGCGCAGATTACACGACGCAACAACATATGTACAGACTCTGTGTGTGTGTGTTTGTGTGTGTGTGTGTGTGTGCACGTATGAGTGTGTGTGACATCCATAAAACCAGGCCAGTCTTTTCCTAGCACTTACAGATAATCCCCACAATTAGCCACAAAGGCTGCAGAGCACTTTGATCAGCACAGAGCAATGTGGGACTCCTCAAAGATATGCTCCTCTTCCTTCGCTATCTATCTCTCCTCCCAGTCGCACTTTAGCAAACTGATACTACACACCGCATCTGTTAAGAGTAGGAGGCTCAAACATCGGAGCTCTCTTTCTTTATTTCCTCCTCTTTTTCTGTTCTTTTTTTTCGTAGGATGAAACGTGGCCCTTTTAATGTCAGGCAGTTTGGGGTTTGTGATTACAGCATGTTCGGCAGTTTGTTTATGGGTTGAGTTACTGTTGAGAGGCAAAGCCAGGCCACACAGATATTTGGGCAGGCAGAGAGGAGGACAAGGCGAAGAGATGAAAGGAAAAGAGGGTTGAGAAAGAGAGAGGAAGAGGACAGGGATGTGATGGTGGGTGGGGGGCCACAGCGAGCAGAGCGTTTCAGGAAAGGCAGTAAAAGAGGGATGTTTTGAACAGTGCAGCCGCTTGGATAAAGCCGACCTTGTCTCTTAAAATTAAGCTCATATACGGCTAATTTCTATTCACAAATATGCTTTTTAGGAAACTGATGCTTCCTGAATTGTATTTTAGCAATATAAAAACCAAAGGGGCTGAAGGTTCTGTCTATAATTTTAAAATTCCTTAGAAAATATCACTCTTTCATTGGGAAACAGTGAGCCTCAGATAATTACCTGCTGTTTATTCTATTCTGATTTTAGCTTGAAAGCACATTTTGACCTTTGGTGGTAAGTGAAGACATGAATTCCTGATGTTTCATGCATTATATTTATGTCGTAATATTTTCTTAAAAGTGCGTCTGTGAGGTGGAGAAACACACTGCAGCCATGCAGAAGCATTCTTGTTTCTAAGTTTTTATATGGGAGCGGATGCCATCTTTATACTGCTGACTGGAAACAGTTGAATGCAGCCATCTTTTCTTTTTTTTTCTTTTTTGATATGTTTTTGTAGTTTGATGCACGGGAGGAGTCTTCTTGGATGTTTGGTGCTGTCTTGTGCACGATTCTTCCACCTAGTGAACACTGCTCTGCTCTCTGATCCAGCATGATTTTTGTCTTTGTCTGATTAAGCTACTTTTTGAACACACAAAATGGGACATTTGGATTATTATAATGTTTTAAAATAATATGTTCAATTTTTTATCCATGATTTTTTCCCCCTTAACCTAAAGTGTCTCAGTGGTGTCTAAACCTAACAACTTGTGGAATGGCAAGACTTAAACCCAAGTCTCCATGTCCCTGTGACCTCTGTGCAGTATGACAATGTCATTCTTCCTGGACTGGAAAGAAATGTTGCTAGTGAGAATAGTTCAGGCAGAAAATGAGTATTGTGTCATTATAGTTTCAGGAGAAAGGCTTGCTAAAGCACAGAGGCAGAGAACAGATGACAGGATTAGAGATTAGAGGTAGCTGAGAAAATAAAGATTGCATGTGAAAGAAGAAGTCAAATGTTTTCAATATAGTAATAACTGGAGAAAAGTGTGACTCAAGCTGGAAATAAGACATACACCGGATGTCGTATTAACACATCTGAAAACACACAGGCACGTAGAAACACACACTCATGCCCACATAAACACATAAATACACTTATGTACACAGGAATGTGCAAACTTCACCACCCACTCAGACATATGCACACAGTTTTAGGAAAGCAACTGAACACACACACACACACACACACACACACATGGGCCACGCAGCCAGCCTTACCAGGGAATATGATGACTCAGTGATGACCCCACAACATCTCTCTCCTCTTTCACACTCCTCTCGTCTTTTTCTCAGCCCTCCTCCCTGGCCGTTCACATAACCCTCCCGGACTCCAGAGGGGAATGAAAAAGGGGGGATGAGAGAGGGGGAGGGAGGGATGAGAAATTACAAGGAGGGGGTACGATAGGGCAGACTGTGTGTATGTGTGAGCGCGCAGAAATAGCCCAGGGTAAACAGAAGCTAGCATGGGAACTTAACCATCTTAGCACTGTGCCACTGTCAGAAAGCCCCACCACCTCTCTGCACCACCCCCACCCCCCACTGTCTCATTCTGCAGCATAAATGTTACCATAGTGGCATAATGGGACCACAGTGTTACTACAACTGAACTTCAGGGGCACAATTCACCTTCAATCACAGCGGTGTTATTCAGCAGAACATTTGTTATTCTTTATATTTAAAATCAGACAAAGAAATCTTAACTCAAGGTTTGTTTCTGGAGCTTTCAGCTTTAGTTTGTGTGACTGAGCAATCTCCATCTCTCGATGATAGGCTGTTAGATGTCCTTGAAAGTTTTTTTAAAAACAGAAAAGAGAGTACCGTAACTGGACCTTGAGTCAAACTACTATTTCCAAGGTCAAAAATAAAATTAAACTTTCACACACAATGCTGAGCATGTAATATTACTGTAGGACAGGCTCTGCTGCTGCTATGCTTCTACACGCACAGTTGTTTGTTTCTGCAGAATTTAACATTTATTTCCATATTTTTACTGGGATCTGATCACTTCACCATGTTTGTAGTTTAAATAATGGCAGACCCAGACTCTGTGCTTTTTGACTAGTTAAGATATCATATCTACGATATGCAGCCATCTTAAAGCAAAGCATATAATGATAGACCATTCTCTAAATCCTCGGTTCAGCAGCAGCTACCAAGCATGAAAATCATACTGCACCTGTGTAAGATGGTTGATTAGATAAGATGATGATTGCCATTGCTAAGCAGCACAGGTCAAACACACACTATCATAGAAGCATCTTACTTGTTGATGATTCCAAATGAGTACACCTTTTCTGTTGTGTGTGTGTTTGTAGCATGAGTCTAAGTTCCCCTTCTCAGATGCGACATATACTGACACATATACATGACAGCTTTCACAGCTCATTTGGCTGATGATGTATTTAGGTTCACAGACATAGTAAACAAGTATTAACACACATCAAATATACACCTACACACCCCATATACAGTACAACACAGTATGAAGACCAATGCTGCCATAATTTGAATTGATTTACAGTCAGATTTGTTTTTGCAGACTGCAGTCTATGTACATTAGCTTGCTTCTTTGTGTGGGTAAACTGTTCTCTGTGTCTCACATGCAGCAGCATGTACTGTTGCTAATTTCAGAGAGACAGGCCATCATTAAGCTGATCCTTTAGATGCTGTGACTACTGTACATCAGACGACAGTGAGGGTGACAGACAGAGACAAGGGACAGGGATAGAGTACCACAACCCTGGGAAAGGACAGATAAGGGAAGCAAGTGGCCGAACTCTGGGTCATTTGGCAAGGAGAGAGAGTCAGAGCTAGCTGGGCATAGCCTTGGGAAAAAGTGGGAATCCCCCGGAGAAAGGCAGCATTGACCCAGCAGGGAGAGACTTATGGAGTCTGAGAAGGAGAGAAGCAAGCGTTGCTGGGAACCGAGTCCCTAATGACCTGCCAGGATGCTGCCTTCTCCCCCGACCACCTCTGGACACACGCACTGTAGCCCACTTCAGGTCAGGGGCTTTTGGGCTACTTCCCACCGATTAGGTTCCCTTCTTTTCTTCCCTCCTTGAGAGAGCCAACAGAAAAGAGGGACGGGGATCGATGGATGTTAGTCGGTGGCTGAACTCTAGCTGTCACTCTCCTGCCCACTTCTCTCCATCCTTCTTCCCTCCATCCGTCGTGACTTTCTTGAGAAATACTAGGGTACTCAACACAAGGCCATAATCACACTCTGGTGGGTCACATTCAGGAAAAGAGAAGAGGTTTTTGTGTTTGTGAACAGGAGGGATTATCTGTATTCCTCTGAAATAAATTCCCTAATTGGGAGTTGGCGTTGTCTGACATGTCGTTCCAACGTCTCCTGAAAGAGTTCAGTCAGGCTGAGATTTGGAGGCTGTGAAAGCCATGGGATACGGTTAACATCCATCTGATCCCCAGATGGAAAGGGTAAATTTGGATGGAACAGGGAAGGAGCAGGACTTACCCCTCCATTCCACCACCATCAGGGTGCCCTTAAGCAGGGCTCTTCACCTCTAATCAATCCAGTGGCCAACAGAAAGGACTGTGGTTGTACTGGACATCTTCCAAGTGTGAATGTATAAGAATTAAAAAGGTTGAAAGTGCTGAAATCATATGTTTGTTTCTGCCCCCTTTAGTGTACTCCAGTATTTGATCCTACCTTTCCCACATTCCCCACTGGCATCACAGCAGTTTCAGGCAATCTAATCTTATCTAGTGTGTTTGCACTTGTGAATGGTACGGTCCTTATTATCTGTGTGTTTACTGCCCTTGAGCCTGAACTGTGGATGAACCTGGTCAAATCTGTTTTATGATGTGGCCCACTTTCATTAAAATGGCTCCCCCCACTTTCTCTCGTAATTAAAAGGCAGTGGGAGAGTGGTGGTACCATCTCATATACCAGACAAGACAGTACCTGGCCTGGGGGTTACCATAATGTTTACACACCCACATAGTTACCACATGAGCAGGGGTTCAAACAATGACTTTCAGAAGAATGGTAATAATATTTTTGGATAGAAACTGCCCATGGACAATATTTTTAGGCGATAGTCATAACATATTTTTGGGCCAAACGATTTCTTGTTTGAGATATTAGATCAATGTCACACTTTGTTATTATCTGCTTGTGAGTGTTTGATAGTAAGACTTCATGAACCCAGTCCCTGACCAGTGCACAACAGTGTGAAAAAGCCAAGGCCAAGTCTAAATGCTGCAACAGCTGACTGAGATATACAGGATATCTACAGTACAGTCTAATAAGAGTATTTTTAAAAAGTGTTTCAAACACAAAACCAAACAAAAAATCCAACCACTATGCCTTTCACATATATTGTTTTTATGATCAACTATTTCACAGTAGCACAGTCAAATCAGGGACTACTATGTCAGTGATTTGACAGGATGGGCCTCTGAAAATTTGGAAAAATATTGAAGGCTTGTAAAAGCACCAAGAAAATGTATACACAATAATAGGAAGTGATGTAATCACTTCCTATTATGACTGAATCTATGCTATTTGAAAATTATCCCCTCTGCATCATGGCTTTCTCAAGCACGTGTGGGGTTGTTTGACGGCTGAAGACATGAAAATGTTCTTGAGAGATGAGGAATCCTTTCATGTCTTATTTTTGTAATGTGTCAGGAATTAATAGCCTAAATTCCATTTGCAACACCCTAAATGCAAAACCCAAAATGTAATTCTCCACTTACATATTCCAGTGGTCACATTTATCCTTTGCTGAAGTAGCCAGACCTTTGCGAGAAAGTGAAAATTGCTCATTCTGCTGACAGACTGCACAACTCTTCTCCCAGACCTTCTGACCACATAGATTTGTCATCCCTGTAAAACACTATATAAAAGAGAAGTTTTGGCATCAGGACTGTTGAATCACAGAGTGAGGGCTTTAACTGAACGCAGTGGGATCACACCCTCACTGTCCTGACCTTTGCTGTGATCAGGAACTTCCAGCATGCGTCCAAAATGGGCAGCATGACTAATGCCTAAACGCTAATATGTAAACAAACTGTAAATGCCTGTATACTTGATCACAGATGCAGCACAGGCACTCAGAGCATGTGTCACACAGTGTTAACTGAGTTTCAGTAGAACATTGTTTTCAAGAACTGATAAGGAACTAGTTCACCGTGCTTCAACACAGCATCTGACGACTGTAAAAGGATGTTAAATTGAACGTGGGCCAGACTGCTTCTCCTCAGTCAATAAGAGTTCCAATAAAGTCACGATGAACATCTGTATGTGCATGTGTGTTGATGTTAACGCAGATCAAAGAAAAGCAGTGTGTGACCGACGGAAATGTTGCTTTTCCTGGGTCTGGTCTGTGTGGGTGTTGGATTGCGTCAAGAGCTCCCAGACCCCAAGAGAGACCCATTACGTGCTCACGCCTCGGCCTGGTGTAAAGGGTCTTGCCTTTAGCATGTGGGGCTTCCTGTCTCTGGGTGTTTGTATTTAGGCAGGTCTGAGTAGATAATGGCCCTGGGAGGCTGAGACATGGTGGTGTAATGGAGACAGATAACCCAGCTTCACTGTAAACACCTGTCCATACCGTGTGATTCATAGTATACACACATGTCCACACACACACACATACGAAGATGTTGTAGTCTGCTAGCCAATGCGTGTGAATATTGTGTCTCCGATGTGTCTGACTTTTATCCTTTATGACGTTGCTTCAGTAGGGGTGACAGTTGTCGGGGTTTCAGCCTGTGGTTCTGACAGTGTGGTGTAAACAGTTTAAATTGCGTTTTTCCACCAATCAAGGGACTCTAAATACTGGAAATACTGGTTACTGACGACATAATAAAAAAAATTTTTAAAAATAAATAAATAAATAAACCCACCTCCTAACAGAAAGTCAGATAAACCAGCTTTAAACAACTTGTTTGATTCGAGCAATGTATATGCTCTTTTGGCCGTTTGTGAACCTCAGACAGTGGCATACAGTTACCCATAACACCCTTCTCTGTGTAGGTGTTCAGAAACACTTTACATTACATTTTCACAGAGGTATAATTTCCTGCATCAGTGAGAAAATGTCTCCATATGTACACAGCATACAGTACGGGTATGGAAGTCGAGGTGGTGGATGGGTGTGTAGTACAGCAGACATTCATGCAGGAGACCAGTTTGCATGCCACTAACGATCTGTAACTAATGTTATAGCAATTTTATTATCTGAATTCACAGTCACTCCCTAGCCTAGAACCTACCCTTTGGTCAGTAGTTAAAAAAAAAAAACCCTAGGGTTTTTTCAGAATCATCCAGTATCACCAATATGGTTGTTTCTATGTAGATAAAACTCTATAAAACTTCTATGTAGATATAACAACCCCAGTTTTCTCCAAAGGGACTAAAAAAATTGTGCCTTAAGTCACTTCAAGGTAGTTTGACTCTTGGTGTAGATCTTCTGTTCTGTTCTGACAGCATGCAGACGTTTAAATACCTTTTGTTCCTGGATCTGGTGTTCATTTGGTTAAGCAACCAGCCCATGTGGTTTGGTTGCATGCACTACTGTGCAACTGAGACGATCCTGCCTGGGTATGTTCATGTGCATAGCTGTTTCTGTATCAAGTGTGTGCGTATGTGCGCACATGTGTGTTTGTGGACGCCAGGCTGTCTCCAGTGGAGGAGGCCCAGTGTGTCAGTGTGGAGGTGGATGGGGAGAGCAGGGCTAGCCTCTATAAATCAGGCCAGATTACAGAGGTAGAGAGGCCTGCTACTCCCTTCCACTACCCAGGCTCCTCTGCTTTATGTCAGCCGACACACACATGGTTAGAACTCTATGATTTAGTAGACGCTATCGTAGCATAAGTTGGTAGACACTGTCCTAGGCCTTCACTCAAGAGTACAGTAGGCATTTTCTACCATAAAAACTCTGTTAGCACAGCCCTGCTTCATGTTATGTTGACATATTTGCACCACATTTATATTTGATAGAGGAACATCAACGGTAATGTCAGGTTTCTCTAAATTAACAAGTTGTTTGTGGAGCGTTCAGATTTTTAGCAATGAAGACAGGAGAAACCCAGAGTTTTCAGAGGGAGATGTACCAATCCCTCCACTGACAGGAGCCCACAGAGCAAGCTGAATGCAGCCACAAGACACGTTGTGTTTTGATTAAAGGCTGAAGCCACAATCACAGACATTTCCCAATGTTCATGACTTAGTTCAGCTACAGCTACAGTGCATTTGTATGCCATCCCTTCCAGCTTTGATTGAAAGCAAAAAGTCGACTCTGGAAGACATAGCCTGTCACTGAGGCAGGTTAATGGATTAGGTGCAGAAAAAGAGATTACATCACATCACATCACAAAATATATTGTGGAATGCCAATATGAACCGGATGCAAGCTTCATATGCTAATCATAACCTAATTTAACATACTAGCTAAGGCTTGTAGCTCGGGCCTGTGGACCAGATTTTGAGATTCCATTTATCAGACTGGTAAATATCAATTTATGGCATTAGTGGAAGAGAGTACATCCAGAAAGAATATGTTTAAAGAAATTATTTTGCAGATATGGTCAGGCTAAGTGTTAGTAAAGCGTAATTAGTTTTGCACTGATCAAAAAAGTCAAGGAGTTACATGTGTTAGTTTTATATAACAGCTATTATTACAATTTCCATTTTTTTGTAGTCACATTGTTTGTACTAAGAATCTACATTATGGCCCTTGACTTTGAGTTTGAAGAGCATTGGTTGATGAAAGCTATGTTGTTTCTTTATTACAGTGGAAAGCTGGTTCAATTTTTCACATTTTGTAAACTCTTTGTAAATTTTGTGAACAAAATAGTCCAAACTCAGCGTCCTCTGACTATTGACCACAGATCACAGGCTTCATCAGCCAAATGAAGTGTGTTCATTTGTCACAGACTTGACTCAGCTGTCAACATGTGACCAAACCCTGAGCAAAGCCTGTACACTGTTGTCCATTAAATTTAGCTTTTCGTTTCGTTTTTCATTTTTATTAGTTGTACTACCTCACCAGCAATAGTAGTGTTTGTAGATGCAGTACTTCTTCTAGTCCCGTACCAATATTTGTTAAGTGTCATAGCAAACTATTGCAGGACTGTACAGAACCTTGCAGAGATACGTGGCAGTGTGCTACAGACCTTTTGTAAAAACTTCAACTGCCCCTGATCAGAAGTTAAATCAGTGCTGGTTCAGTATGTCCAGCTGCTCCTTTCGCTGTCCCACAGCCCCTGTGAAAGCCTTTGGAAGCAGCTCACACTAGCTCCTGACACACAGAATAAGCAGTTTATTCTTCATGGATATCTTTATTCTGGTTTAATCATTTGTCTTTGAAACCACTTTGCAGCCATGACTGTATTTTAAGTTTTTCTGAATCAAGGCTCTCACAAGATCTTGGCTTTTTATCCTCGGATAGGGCTTTTAATGTGCCCATTCTTCATCGCTGACACCGAGAGTGATTATTTGTTATGTTTTCAGTAGCCCTATCGTTTGGGCAGCTCAGATCACCCGTCTATATAATCCCCTTCCAAAACCTTCCAATGTCAAATAATGGTTTTCATGTTTTTCTTTCCTATTTTTGGGCAAGAAAAGCCGGCAATATGATGTTATGTCCGTCCAGCACTTTCTCTCTGTTCTCTCTCACCATAGTTTGGAATTTAATTGTGTTTTGACAACTCTTTTCCATGGCTGGCCCAATTATAGCCTCCAGTTGGGCTGGTAATGATAGTTGTTAATGGGGTGAAAAATGGACGTGCATCTCTGACAGAAACCATAAGCAGATCCTTTGAAAGGAGAGGTGGGAGCCAAGGAAAGCACGGGCAGAAATGACCTCGCTGTGCTCCCGTTCTCTGAAGGCCTTTATATAGCATACATGGCTCCCAGCGTCTCCTCCAGGGCCTTTACTATCCTATTATGTATATCGTCTGTTTTGTCAGTGTTAAAACATCAGAGCAGTCGGTAGCAGCGTCACAGCTACTGTATGAGGCCATGGGAATGACTCCGGGCGAACCATCACACACACAGACACACATTTCTAAATGTCGTCAAATTTCTCACGCTTTTTTCCCTTCCCCTTCCGCTTGCTTCTCCTCCTCCTTCTCTGTCTCCTTTTTTTCCCCCCTCGTTTCTCTTGTTGCAGGGAAAGTATTGATCGGCGTCTTCCCAAAGTTATTTTTAATCAAAGATAAACAAGGAATCCACATTTCCTTGGGAGATTTGGGGTTGCCCGAAGTGTCTTGCTCTTTCTTACAGTTTTCTTTATGCTCGAGGGAGGCGCTGAATGGGAGAGACGAAGCAAGAGATGTGAGCACGAGGGCTGTGTTGCATAAGGGGGGGGGGGCGCCCAGCGGGTGTTTAGAGAATAACACAAGTGCCACCAACGAGTGGGAGACGTGGGAAGTCCAGCTTTAGTCTCAGTTAGTTGTAGCACATCCTATTATTATCCCTCGGACTGTGCAACAACTCTGACCAGCAGAGACCCTAAACACACACACACTCAGTCAGAGTTCTCCCCTCTCTCACACAGACACAGGCCAGGCCATTCCCAAGTCTTATTTCTTCTGGACTTTATGGGAACACTTAAATTTAGCCCTGGCAGGGAGTGCAGGCATAATAATCAAAAGTTCTTGTCACCAGGCTCCCAGTGCTAGGTGGTCTGGCTGCTCTGGAAGGAAACTCTCACCCAGTGGAAGACATCTTTCCTTCTTTGCACACTGGCACAGCTGGAACTCTTTTTTTCTAATATCGTCAGTGCCTTGTATAACTGACACCTCTGAAATACATCTAAAAAAGAACAGGAATGTGTTTTAACTAGTGCAGTGTTTGAGCTGGGAAATATATCTCTTTATGGAGATTTCAATCCTGAAGAACCTTATAGGAATGAATTATTAAGATGAGTGTGAGTGTCAGCTAATAAAATAAAATTTGTGACAGAGCCAATGAGAGTAAAGATAACATAAACAATGATAAAATGAAGAGATAAGTGGCAATGGTGTATGTGAAGTCTGCCTGATATTTACAACATTAAAAGAAAAAGCTTAAAGTAGCGTAAAGTCAGCTACAGTACATACTTCTTGTGGCAGGTTCCACAGCCATGCACAGCTCCTTGCTGATGATTGGCTCGCTGGTCTGTGGGAACCTCAACCCAATCACTTCCTTTTCTGGCTCCTTCCTAAACACACCAATGATCAGATAACCAACTTATTTTATAAAAACCAGAAGAAAATAAAAGTAAGTAGAACCCAGCACACATGCTGCACAATGGTGACATTCAGCCACCGTAAAAGTTTTAACCAGAACCATTATGTTTGGCTTTTCTTCTTTCTTTTTCTGCAGCAGTTTTCTACAGCACAGCACCTACTGTAGTGTAGGAGAGTAAAAACTCAACACAGTAGGCCTGACCCACCAACCCACCATCTTTGCAACAAGTTCTCCAACCAGAACGACAATATAGGTCGTCTCTACACACTGTGGTGACCCAAAGGAGCGTCTTATAAAATAGTGCCTCCACGGCGGGAAGCCAACTGGACCTTTGTTGCCATGGTTACAAAATAAACACATTATGGAATTGTCACGGTTTGGTTAGGTTTAGGGAAAGATTGTGGTTTGGGTTAAAATAAGTACTCCATTAAGTTAGAGGACCTTTGTCGTCATGGTTACAATAATAAGTTGAGGCTGTGAAACGGTCATCGTCGAAAAAAACAATAACGATGACTGTTGGTTTCAGACAGGAATCAAACAGCAGGCTCTCGTGTCCTGCGTCCTGCGTTTTGTTGGCCCATCCATCCCAACCTCCTCCGTGTGTGGATTTTGTCGCTCTTTATACAACTTCCGCCCTTGTTCCCCTGACATTTATTACCACCACAAGAGTCACCTAACAATCAAACCTACCTATGGGTCATAATAAGCTTCTTGCACAGACAATCTCTAATTTTCTGCAGAAATAATTTACAGTAGGTGAATAACACAAAAATTGCACTGTTTTCCAAGGGTGTCAATTTTTTGCTGCTTTACTCACATCAACATCAGGTTGCCGTTGAAGACCCTGCATCTTCCTCCTGAGGACTGCCCAGCTTATGTAAAAAATGGTCAGCCATTTAAAAGCACCACTAAGATAAGAATTAAGCAAGACACAACCTTACTACTTACAGTTATGACTAATTCATCATACCAGGACTTCTGTTAGGTCTCTGCTGTCAAAGTGAGAGAGTCATTTGACCCAGAAATAGTCAAATGGTGTGGACCATCTTAAATGAACCTAGAGTCTTTTATTATGAGTTACAGGGCTTAGGCAGTGCTGTTTTTAAAGATAGGACATAAACTGGTTGTCAATTAATTAGGTTATATTTAGCCAGTCCTGCAATAAACGCTACCTTAATGAAGCGTGTGATGTTGATGGTCTGTTAGACACTGTTAGAAATTATGTCATTTTAATTATATAGTTTGTGGAGTTGTTGTATTTGACTGTGTTGTAGATTATAGAGGTGTTTCTAATGGTCTTTTACCAACTCATGTATGTAAATATGGCCATAGAGTTGAATCACTGCATCCTATAAGATTCATAAAGACATAAAGGTAAAAAGAGAAAATACATTGCAGGGCTCTTGTATTGGATTTGTGCTCAGTTAAGCAAGTGCAACATAGTTAATAATGTAAATTAGAAAGTGCTTAGTGTTTTGTTTTTACTGTAATGATTAAATTCAGTGATTTCTGTATATAATCCAAGCATGAGTGCCATGAGTCACAGGCGACTGCAAAGCACAACGGACGACTGATTATAAAAGTGGTAACAACGTGTAAAATGAAACGACCACACTTGTAAACTTAGTCCTCATACTCTTCCCTGGCACGTGTGTGTCTGTGTGTGTTCATACAAAGTAACAATAATGTTGAAAGCCCCCATGAGGTCAAAGGCGATGAGGTGCTAAGGAGGTCTTTGACACTTGACTCACACACAGTCGCTGCCCTGGCTCCCCACAGAGTGAAACTGTCACCACCTGGAGTGGAGGACTAATTAGCCTATGATTTGTGTAATACACTCTGCTTGTGTGAGTGTGTGTATGTGTGTCCTACATGCTGAATATGTGCTTTTTAAACTGTCTTCTAACCAGTCTGTTCTCTCTCTGTCTTTTCCATGTTGTCCATCTGGTGTCGTCTAATGGATCCTAACAGGTGAGTGTTGTTTCTCTCCCTCAGCTCAGTGTGTCAGCCTTCTCTTACCAGTATATCATCATATTTTCATATGATGATGCTGTTTAGGCTTAAAAAAATGAAGTCACATTAAAGGGACAGTTCACCCAAATCACAAAACACCAATATTCCCACTTACCCCTTAGTACAACTCGCCAATGAGATCGTTTTAGTTTTATTTGCAGAGGAAAATAGTGACTGTCACCATTCTCGATGAACGTGAGCTCTGCATGACATCCACATGAAACGGAGAGGTCATGAGGTCACCCTTTAATTATATCTTTGATGGAGACCTCTTCATTGCTCCATCAGTCTAAATAAAAGCTCCAACAGGTAAAACTATGCAAGCAATGCTAGTGCTTTCCTCCTGTCTCCACTGTTTGTGCTAAGCTAGGCTAAACATAGCCCAGACCCAGCTCTGCACTGGACACACACAGATAAAACTGATAATGGCCACTCACTGCTCTGTAGTTGGTCATATTAGTCATCTGATTCAAGCTGTTAGTGTCCTGTGATGATATAAAATCTGTTTTAGACGCTTTTTTTCATTTGGACTTATATAACTTTTTTTTTAATAAAATAATTCAAATTTAGTAACAATGAAATTATAGTAACATCTAATGTTGTTTATTGGTAGCTTCTGTCCAAAATAATCTATAGCCAGTCAGTCAACAATTGAGGCACAGTCACAGCACAGACAAACAGGTTGTGAAGTTTGTGTGTTTGACTATAAACAAAACAAAGTCTTTTAAAGTTGTCTCATAATTTGGGGTTTTCGTATTTGATTTATTTAGTGGACTCTTCAGTTAGATTTAGTGTAATTTCTTTCTTCTTTACCTGAAGGTATAAATATTGTTATTAATATGCACAAGAGATGTGAACACAAGGGACATGTCCTCTGTGTCCTGTATGGTAGCTAAGGCCCTGCTGCATGTAATGTTTGTTGTTCAACTGCGCAGTAACCAACTATTAATAAGAATATGAAATAATTCTGGTAAAAAAAAACAAAAAAAAACTTAAGATGTTTACCTGTTGCTATTGGCAGCTTTAGTCAAACTGATGTTGTGCTAATCTTTTTAGTAAGTCACCGGGTAGGCGAATCCCTGCACAGATGATGTCATTTCTGCATAACTTCCCACAGCATGAGCAGGGTTGCGTGTTCTGCTGGCCCATATAGCTTTATTGCTCTATTTGTCACTGCCAGTATTTCAGGACTTTTTTTTTTTTCACACTCCCAAGGTGAAGAGGAATGAATGATGGCCAACAGACTCGGCTTTTCATTCTTCCTCTTCTCCCTCTATTCCGTGAGAAAGTCAGGGAGGATGGAGGGAAGTCAGCCTGCCCATCAATCCTTCCAGGGAGAGAGGGAGAGCGAGAGAGAGAGAGAGATGGAGTTCTGAGGAAGTGAAGGTGTAGGAGGCTTGGTTTAGCCAAGGGGAGTCCCAGCAGGAATACACACACACACACATGCACAGAGGAAGAATAACACTCATATATCTGGCGCGTCAACAACTGGCCTCTGTTTGCTCAGTGCTGACACCAGCACAGCCGAGCTGCTACTGGAGTTTCTCATCACCCTCGTTTTTCTGTTTGTGTGTGTATGTGTGTGTGTGTGTCAGTAGGTGCATGAATGACTGCTTAAAGTCTGTGTGTGTTGGCCTGCATTTTCATCTGTATTTGTTTCACATGAGTGCACATGTTGGAGATCCCCTGTAAGGTATGTGTTTGTGTGTGTGTGTGTGATGGTGTTTGCTATTAGCCAGACTCACTCTGGCTGAGCAACTTTCTGCAGATACACACTGGTGCAACAAACCATACAAACCATATCTTTTGACAATAAATCTTTGGCTGCACTTTTCACAGCTCATAGATGCATGAAACCTAAAACAATAGGTGACTTTGCTTTTGTACGTTCATGACTGACAGACAGTGAATGCAAATCACTGGTGTTCTCTCGACTTTTTATCTAGCACCACCACCAGGTAAATATATCTGGTCCAGACTGAAATAACATTTGTTTAATACATTGTCATGAAGTTAGATACAGACATTCATGGTCCTCAGAGGATGAAATATAATAACTTAGGTGAAACTTTATGGTGATTTTTCACTTAGTGCCATCTTGGACCAGGTCAGAGGTTTAATCTGTCCAATACTTTTATTTATAACCAAATAGTTTTATAAACTGTGACATTCCCATCAGCCTTAGCTGAACTTTGTATTTTGTACCAATTTCCATGTTCCATGTGTGTATGTGTGTAAGTTATGATTGCCCTTTTGATAGATGAGGTGGAAATGCCTGCTCAGTTTTTCTAAGAGGCGTCAAGTGTGGTATGTTTTGTGCACTTTGCACGAGAAGACTTTGGCTCTAGCTTGTGAAGCTACTGAGGCTTTTCTTCTTTGAAATCCTATGTAGAGATGCAATGAATACTTCAGTTTGAGGTCTTGCAAAGTCATCCCCTCCAAGGCCGTGAAAAGGAGCTCCACTAAAAGTTATTGCCCTCAGAAAAAGAAATCACTTAGCCGTGTTTGATCTTCCTCGTGAAATATGCGGTCAGAGAATCATTTCACATAATCCCCACACTGTTCGTAGCCGACGGCGGGCCCTATGACAGCCGTAAATTACAAAATGGCCGACCTAAGCAAAGGAGTGAGAAAGGAAGAAAAGGGAGGGGAAGGATGGCAAAAACATACTTTGGTAACCTAGCATCACCCCCACTTCTGCTCCAGCTCCCCATGGGATCAAACAAGAGGGAGGATTTGGACAAGTAAATCATTTCCTTAAAGTGGTGAACTCTCAGGGCCAGCAGAATGAGTCAGACGTGTGTGTGTTCATATCAAGTGGAGGCATCACAGCAACACTTTGCCAGAGATCCCGGCTGCTTTTCTCTCACACTCTTGCTCAAATGCTGGAAAATATTGGACTTTGAAGTCCTGATAAGGCAAATTCATCACATTCTCTCTCTGGCTGCCGTTGCTGGTGAAGCTGAATAAAACCATTAGGTCTGCTGACGTTTAATGTGAGGTGCCACAAGTTGAGCAGAAAAAAATGTCCTTTCATCCTATCAGACAAAATATTTCGCTGGTTACGCTTTTACAAGCAGTTTATAT
>JBBMJY010000026.1:24284134-24308941 GCA_037833715.1 Toxotes lorentzi
TGTGTGTGTGTGTGTGTGTGTGTGTGTGTGTGTGTGTGTGTGTGTGTGTGTGTGTGTGTGTGTGTGTGTGTTTGGATATGTAGGATGGTGGGATTTAAGCACATTCTATCCAAGCCCTTGTGGCATTCATGGCAACAACGTGATATGAATTGCAATCATTTGCCACAGCACCTTAGATTTAATTTAACAAACGGCAACACTGTCAGATGAATAAATAAATAATTCAGATAAATAATGAACTTTATCTCGGATGGAATCTTAGTGCTTCAACATATTGGTTTTGTCGAGTCGCCTCAACCTTCGTATTCACTAGTGACCCTCAATCTGTGTCCGTCCATGTGTTTTCTGTTCTGTGCTTCCAGCATGGACACACAGATACAGACACAGAGACAGATTGTGAACACAGAAGCCAGTTTTTCCAGGAAGAGAGGATCTCTCCTGTCCTTGTCTTCACTTTTTCCTTTGATGTTTTCCCGCCTCCTTTCTCACTGGGGTTTTTGCTGATACCCACAAGACCACTAGAGAAATATTCCGTGTGCACATGTTAGAGAAAGAAAGAGAGGAAGAGACAAAAAAAAAGAGTGTCTAAAAGAAACAGGAATACAGTCGTCCAGCCTCCAGATTTGTTCAGGAAACTGATTCCAAAAAGCTCTTTGATTAGTTTAGATGAAGAAAGCCCAGTGGTATCGACTGAGGCCATTCATGAAGTCTTCAGTCATGTGAGTGGACTCTAATTTCACCCTCCTTGGAGATCATTAAAGTTGCTTTTTATTGGCTCTAAAACAGTGTGACAGTGTGACAGTGTTTCCATCATTGGACTCATTTTATCAATCCTCTGAGACAAATTTCCCCATTTGATGCAGCAGTTGGGGAAGTAAGAAACAACACAACTTAGTCCTAGAAAGACTGATCCAGGTTCTCTGTGTTCATGAGTCAGGACCAGCTCAGGAGGCAACAAGGCTAATTCAAAAAATCGATGGGTCTTCACGAAGTGAAATTAACAAAATATTAAAGCACGAAAAGCTGCCTCAAGATTAAAAGTTCAAGATATCTGATTCTTCAGAATGATTAATGAAAATGTAAAGTTTCTGGCCACACCCCCAACCTGTGATGTCACAACAAGCGTTTTCTATCAGTGGCAGCACCAGGTGGTACATGACTGATTGGTGGGAAGTTACAAGCCACAAAGAAAGAGAAAGCCACCAGCAGTGTTCCCTACATGACTTCACACTGGTTTGTGTATTAAAGCAAATATTTCTGGAAATGTAACTCAGAGCACTTTGCAGTTGTTCAAAGTCGTATATTTTATATTTTAAGGAGCTAGGCTAGGAATTTCCCCCTGTTCCTAGTCTTTGTGCTAAGCTAGGCTAAATATTCCCATTCTGCCTCTGGGACTCTGTACAGTAGATTCAGATTCTTTCATCACCTGTGCAGGTTTTTCACCAGTGAACAGTGAAGGCCAGAATGATGATGATGATGATGATTATGAATCGTTCTTGTTAAGCTCAGCCGTTTTCTCTGTGTGTTACCTATTTCATGGGTGTTAACAGAGAGATACTGATATGCAGAATTGAACCAGTGGTGATGATGATGATAAGCTGAATCCATGAGGTCATGTGTTTGTACTGTTGCTGTTTTTCAGTTTAGTTTAGCTTAGTTTTTCTTTAGCGTGCTGAGTCACAGGAACACTGTAGTAACATCACTGCTAAATCATCCTTTTCAGCCTCTATCACCTCTCAGTGCTTGCAGGCAGTGATCAAGTCAAGTGAACACACTAATAGAATAAACCAGTTGTTTTCGTCTGCATGCCTGCTTGCCTGCCTGGCTGGCTTATCACAGACACACACACACACACACACACACACACACACACACACACACACACACACACACACACACACACACGGAGAGAGAGAGAGAGAGACAGGTTGCAGACTCTCTGGCTCCAAAGCACAAGATCGCTCTGATTGCAGAAATTATGGCAGACAGAAAAGAGAAAAGATTAAGATGTGTAGGTCTGTGTGGATTTGGTTTGACAGGCATGAAGACTGTGTTGTGCTTACAGCTTGTTTGTTAGATCTGTGAGTTTGTAACTCTAAAGCAGCCGATCTGCTGAGCTGCAGTGGAACTAGTGTGTAGTAAATTCATTTATGTTGTGCTCGGAGAGAAAAGTTTGTATATATATATATATATATATATATATCTAATACTGTAAAACAGGAATCCTACTTCAGAAATGTTTTTTTTTAAAAACAGATTCGTTTTAAAGAAAGTAACATGTATGATGACCAGCTGTGACTCAGAAAATTATTTTTTTAAACAACTGCTAATACAGATTGGAAAAGAGAGAAAAACAGCCTGTGACAGTTACTACAGACATGACAGTTCATCAGGAACCTAGATAAATAAATATTACAGGTTTATTTAGCAGCATATCCTGCTATTTTTTTTCTTTTTTTTTGTTGCCCTACCTTGTGTATTTGACTTGTTACATTTTTTATAGTGCACTGAAGTCACATGTTTTGTGTGCATTTATATTTGTCAAAATAGTCAAATCTTCATGACGATTACGTTCTTTTGATGGACAATGACATACACACATCTTGTAATTTTCAGTGGTGTCATATATACATATATATATATATATATATACGCATTATTAGATTGTAAGAAAAAGGAAGGCACCTAAGTGACTTACGTGTTTGTAAATGATTCCTTTAATACTGTTAAAGTCTGACCCAATATCATAGTATGGCCTGTATGTAGCCTGTAGTGAGCCTACACTGAAACAACACTGCTGCCCATAAAGTTGGAATAATTCTGTTTTCAGACACATTCCTCTTTTTATTCCTATTTATACACAGCAGTAATCACGTTGGAAGAGACTGATCAATAAAGTTTTGAGAAGATATACACTTTATCTATCAAGAATAAATCACATTGTCATAATCATCTCATGAGAAGAGGTCAAATATATTTTATTCCAACTTTAAGGGCGACAGTGTAGTAAAATTATTTATTTATTTATTTCCCTGTATTGAAAGTCCACCCTGTAACACTGAACGTGTCACTAAAATTGTTTAATTTGTTTTCCACCAAAATACCTGATCTTGCAGTTTAGTGTCCACTTGTAGTGACTACATCAATATTAGACTTTTTAAAGGTTATGTTCGGACACTCACAGCACTTGGTTGTGGTTAGGGAGAGACTGCGGGTGAGGGGTGGCACTGTGCAGCAGGGGTACCCAGAATAATTCTGCATTAAAGAACTACAGTATATACACAGTTTTCCTTAATAGTAGATATGGTGTATGATGTTGTGTGTACTATCTGTGGAGAGGAGGAGAGGAGATTTGGACAGCCTGTTAGAATGATGCCAAAATGAATTGATTCATTCATTAAAAATGTCAAGGTTCAGTCCTGGCATTGATCTTACTGACCAAATTTTATCATTGCACAACTGGCACAGCTGTTACTGTTGTATGCTGCGATTCATTTGGTAATCAAACTAATATTAACCCTGTGTGTGTGTGTGTGTGTGTGTGTGTTTGTGTGTTTGTGTGTTTGCAGGGCCATTTGATGGACACGGTGTGACCCTGCTGGAGGTATGCGGTAGCTGGCCAGAAAACTTTGGCGTTCCGCGCCACAACATCGGATCAGCAGACGCCAGCGACGAAGGCCTGCGGGAGAGACTGGCCGACGCCATGTCTGAGTCCCCCTCCAGGGATATTGTGGGATCTGCTACAGGTCAGTGGAGAATGGACAACGCACAATTACCCCCACTTGCTTAAACACACAGATGCGTGCAAATTTACAGACAGTTAACATGGACACGTGCCCACAAGCATAAAAGTCATATTCTTTGATTTTCTTTCTGTTTTAGTTTAATTTTAGGTCAGTTACTGAGTGATTTCTTACAATCCAGAGGGAATACTGATGGCGATGCTGTGACACTGTAACTCTGTGCATTTAAACATTACTGTTGTAAAAACAGTTAAACATACAACACATAACCCTTTACACTATAAAATAGCCTGTGGCTGTCTGCATTTGCGTATTAAAAGAATAAACAGTGATTCAACTGTGTAAACTCCAAACTGGAACAGAGCACCTATTTTTATTCCTCATTGACCTCAATGAAAGATTTTTGCCAGGTGAGGAAATGGGGGGAAGAGAAGCTAAATCCACACCATTGTTTAATTCTATAGGATGCCATGGCATTTTCGCTTTTCCCTCCCAGTCATAGTGGTTTACAACCCATCCCAGGATGTTGTCACTTTTAATAGTTGTATTTCTATTATGTGTAGCTAATCTTTACATGTACTGTTTGTATAGTGAATATATATAGTTTTGTATTGCATTGCTAGAATGACTTTAGTTTCATTTTGTGCACTTGAAATGACTCAGTGCAAAAAAACCTGAAAAAAAACAACCTATTGAAGCATCTCTGATTCTGTAAGGCTGCACCGTCCATGCAGCAAATTAGTTTTCATTTAGAATACTTTACAATACAGTTACAATAAATAAAAGACAACAGTGATCTGTATTATAATGCCACCTTTTAGAGTTTTTAAAGTTTTCTAGGTGGGTGATTAGTGTACATGCCAATCTTGAAATACAGAGGAAGTATTTTGTGACGATGCTTCATGCAGTGTGTTGGACATGGACTGTTGGAGGATCTCACAGCAGCACATGTCCTTCCATCTTCATTGGTGACCTCGGTCACTGGTTTTTGCTCTAATTTATTATAAATCCCATTAGAAATGTGTTCAGTGCAGCTAAGTAGCTTGTTAGCTAGCTTGACTTCCTCACTGCATTACCCAGCATACACAGCTGCCAGGTCAAGGTCCAGTGATGGATTCGGATGTTCAGGTTGTCTGTGCGTTCATGCTCTCCAGCTTGATTTTGGCATATCTGCACACGCCTTCCTTTACTTTGAGGCTTCCTGCCTGAATGTGCGTGCAACCTTGTGTGTGTGTGTGTGTGTGTGTGTGCAGCAGACATGCCGTTGGCCCTGACAGTCCAAATGGTTAACTCATTTAGGAAGCGCCAGTGCTCTTTCTCTTTCTCCCCCCCTCCCCCTGCCCCTTCCTTAAGTGAACAAGAGTTCCTTTGATTTAAATGTGTGTGTGTGTGTGTGTGTGTGTGTGTGTGTGTGGGGGGGGGGGGGGATTTTGGGGTTGGGGGTGGGAGGGTGGTGTGTTGGTCAGGGGAGTGCGGGGCTCACAAGGCCCTAATGGATTTAGCATCGACTATCACCCCCCCAACAATCCCCAGCCATATCCAGCCCAGTAACCCCCCCTTAAGGACTTAACCTCATTTGTAGCGCTCTCTCTCTCTTTCTTCTCATCACCCCCCACCCCCACCCCCAACAGCCACCACCATCACCACCACCACCAGCCCCCACCCCATGTTTCTTCATTAGATTAGATGTTGGAGACTCCCGGACACTAGCAGTCAGTCTCTTCTTGTTCTTGTTCCCTACATCGCCTCACATCTTCAACCCCCATCACTCCCACTCCCCCCACTTTAATGCAACACAAAATTCATTACTGATCGCATTACATCAAAATACAACCATGATACACACACACACACACACACACACACACACACACACTCTGTCCTGCGCCTTGAGCTGTTCTGAAGACATCATCCACAGGGAATGTGATGGACGTGCTGGTTCCTCCATCCATTCATACAGACAGAGAGACTTCAGTCTTTCCAGGCTAATCTAATAGCACAGCACTTCAGCCCTGTAACATATAGGAAATGTTCCTGTCTGCTGTAAGGGGAGAGTGACACAGAGGCTCAGGAGCTGGCTTTTTATGGAAAAAAAAGAAAAAGGACCTGGTCCTTTCAGTGTCATCCATCTGGGTTCACTATGCCACAGCTTTAATCAGAACTTCTCTCTAATCAAACAAATCGTTCCTATGTTTTAAGGGAAACTAAATATTAAACAATTTCAATTTTGAATATGAACATGTGGGAAAAAGAGATGGTGACTGAACTGCAGAAGTGTGTCGAGTAAATATATAAATATATGGAAGTGTCGATAGTATTTTTAGTATCAAATTAAGGCCAACCCAAAGGCTAAAGCTGTAGATGTGCTGTAGGGGGTTTGTTTGAGCTGAAAATGTTTCAGCCCAAGTGAAACGTTTGTGGTCATCAGTGCCCCTTCAGATCAGACAGGAGCTGAAAGAAAATGGGTTTGGGAGAAACGTAAGATTTAAAAAAAAACTTAGTGTGTGAGTATTGATTATCAAACAGACACACACATCACACAGCTGTGTCAGTGCTTTTACATCAGACAGGGAACATCGTCTATTGGCTGTCTGCAGCCAAGAAAGACAGACGCTCCACAGTAAGAATTCATGAATGATCCAAAACCCTTGTCAAATCCCAGCCTTGTGTAGCCCCACCCATCCTCAGACCCAAGACCTCAAGCTACAGATGAATAAATAAAGCACACAGGAATGTGGAGTACATGGAGTTTCATTCATTTTTTTTTCATTGTGGTTCTTCTACACAAGCATCACAAATAATGTTAAAAACCTTCCCTTGGCCCTGACTCTAAAGATCGGATTTCCTTTGGCTTTCTGTTGGAACAAGGCAACAGTTGACATGTCATCCCATCCACATATATATGATCCACACATGACACCCCCCCCACACACACACACACACCCTCCACCCCCAGCCCCGGGTTAAAGTGAGACAGAGTTTTTTGCCAGCCTTGTGGCATTCAATTAATATACGTGCACTTAAAGTGTTTCCGTTGTGAGTTGAGCTGGATGTGCTGTGTTTAAAGGCTCTGTGTGTGTGTGTGTGTGTGTGTGTGTGTGTGTGTGTGTGTGTGTGTGTGTGTGTGTCTTGGTGTGAGTCTGAGATGGGCAGAGGCAGATGGTATCTTGCTCATTGGCTCCATTTGCCAGGAGCTGTGGCCCTAGTGCTTAGACACACACAGCACAGCAGAGCTGCTAACACAGACCTTGAACCAGATTGCAAGTACACTCACATACACACAGACACACACACTCACTCACTTACCTCACCTATACACACACCATCCGCCTCATCCATTTCTCTGTCATATGTTTCCATTCAACTGTTGAGTGAATTTTCTGCAAACTTTTATATTCAGTTGCTTTCAGTCTGTGTCATTGTTTATGCTGATCAGCTGCTATTTATCACCGTTTTTCATCAACAAAAACTATTTGCCAAATGACAATTTACAAAAGTAGATGTGGGTGGTAATACAGCAAACAAACAAGACATTTTCTCCTCTGTGTGTGAGTGTGTGTGTGTTGTGTGTGTGTGAGTGTGTGTGTGTGTGTGTCTCCTCACACGCTCAGAGGATCTCAGAGCTGGAATGCTCACTGATGTAACAAATCACTGTCTCTCTGACATTCTCCTCCAGCTCTCACACACACACACACACACACACACACACACACACACACCTACACACACAGAGAGTGAGAGACACACTCTCTCGCAGATTCACAGCGAAAACAAAGCCTCCAGTCAGGGTAATGGGACTCTCACGCTAAGGCCGAGACCCAGCGTCGCCAGCTCGGAGGGCAGGTGACACTCACATAGACTGATGGACGGACGGACGGAGGGGGAGAGAGAGCGAAAAGAAGAGGAGGGAAGAGAGAGAGAGAGAGAGAGTCACTGACGACTAAAACACACTGGGGCTGAAATTAGATTTGCCTCCAATGATATAATGTTGCTAACTAGATTTGGCTTATTGGTGCCTGCCCAACATAAATTCCACTGAAGCCATATGGAGAGTGGACTGCTGCTCAACACGACCTGGTGTATCTCAGCTGAGAGCAGCTCCAGCTCCGGAACAAAAGCACTTTTTATGTCTGTTTACTTGCATCATGTCATTTCAAAATATACAATATCTTAAGTGGTGGGGGTATTTTTATTTTGTCTCCATCTTTAGTACTGAGTGTTCGTTGCCATGGTGTTGCTTCACGTGCATCCGAGGGAGTTTTCCAAGGAAAGAGATACCAGACGGCATGTGTTTACAGCAAGAAATAAACAGAAGTAACATAACAAGTTGAACCATTTTGATATCGTGTTAATCAGCTGTAAAGAACAGTTCAATCCAGATTTGCCTGCAATTCATTTTCACTTTAGTCATTAGCTGATATTTAAATCCAACATCCACCGTTTTCATTCCCAGGCCACAATATTTAGAAAAATGTTCAAATGCAGAGCTGTGAATGGATAGTTATACCAGTGGTGTAGACTAGTATACAGTTTGACGGTATTGGCATCTGATTTCAGTCAAAACAATAGGATGTTTTTTAGATTTATTTATTTTGGTTCTTCCACGGCTTTGATGACAGTGGATTAAAATGGCGTAATAATTTAGATCCGTTGTTTAGCTTTGTGCAACTTCTATCTATCCTGATATTATCCATCTCAGAAATCTGTTCCTGAGTGTCCGAGATCTTCGGCAGGTTTGTCCTGATGTGAATCTCAGTTGACTCTGTCTGTGACTCACAGTTTCATCACAGCTCATACAGTAAAACTGGACAGTTTGAGGTTTAAGATAAATAGCCCGTTCTCATGGTGTCAACAGAGCTGTGTTTGTATTTGGTGATACTGTGCTGCAGTGTGTGTGTGTGTGTGTTTGTAGGGTTTGGTTTGGTTGATTAATGAGGTGAGGATGCAGAGGACCACCCACACCCCACACCCACAGGGTCATAACCAGATCTTGTTTGTTGGATCCCAGGAATTAATAGCACTTATGATAAGACTAGTAACAATAGTAAGACTGTATGAACTCAGCTGGATCTCTCAGCACCGTACTCTCTTCCTTCTCTCTGTATGTGTGTGTGCGCATACATGTGTAAGAGTGTGGATGCATGTGTTGGTTTTATTACTTCCAGCAGTTTCGTACATGTGTTTGTGCAGTGTGTGTGTGTGTGTGTTTCTCTCTGTGATATAGTAAGGTCACTTACTCTGTAAAGTGTAATAATATGGCACTATATATATATATAAAACTGAATTCAATTGAATATGAATGCTTATGTGTTTGAAGTATATATAGTACACAGTACGTGTGTGCGTGTGTGTGTATGCACTAAATGTATATGCACATGTGTCAGTGTATGTGTGGGCCTGTATTTTATTAGCTATACCCTTCATGTCTTCACATACATGTATTAGCAGGATATGCATGCAGGGGTCTATACTCGCATGTGTTTATGTACATGTGTTTGCAATTAGCTGAGTTTGTGTGTATGCGATCAACATGTGCGGGTGGAAATATGCTTCTATCAACTACCTAATATCATGCGGTCAAATGTATACTTAACATATACTATACTTAAGTGTGTGTGCGTGTATTTCCCAAATAGCTGTACCCATGTGACCGGCCTGCACTACCTTAAACTGTTCTTATTATTTATGAGCTTGCAGGAGGTGGTCCAAACAGGCATCCTGACTTAATGATTGGTCTTTTGCTGTTGGAGCCTTGGCTGTAGGCTTCTGGCTTGGTGACACACTGTATGTATGCTTTGGGAGAGTTCCACTGTGCTTCTGATCTTATCACTTCAGAGAAAACATTAGCTCTGTGGCCATATGCTGCTCCGGGTGTGTGGTGTGCAAATGTACGAACGATAAATAAAGTCCGAAATAGGAAATATCTGTTGATGTAATTTCTCCGTGCAGATTGAGAGTTTCCTCTCTAACATTAAACTGCGTGCACGAAAACATAGGTGAGCATGTTGGTTTTAGCACTTGGCCTAAAACTATCTTAAAGAAATGGCACAACGTTACTTATCTTCTCTCACCCCATTTACTAATCAATATTACACTAGACAGTATTGCGCTTTAATAGCACGCTATTTTTCCATTTGGACCAAGTGTTCCTTTTCCATTTGATGAATGTGCACTGTATATTACAATAACCTATCAAATGTAATGCTTTATTGTTTTAATGCCACTGGCAACTGCTAAGAGCCTGTAATCTACCATATGCATCTAACCAGAGTTGGACTCCTGACTGGAAAAATGCAATACATTACTCATTAAGGTTACTCATTTCTAAAGCACCAGAATTGCTTTAGTTATTAGTCCCTGTGGGCAGTAATTGGTTCATCTACTCATTATTTTTCTGTTGATTGTCCAGATTTGGGGGCTTGTCTTCAAAACTGCGTGGACAGTTTCTCTCCAATGTTCTGTGCGTATGTGTGATTGATCAGAAAATTGCTTCTGTCATCATTTCACTTAAAAGAATGATCCCCTCCCCCAAAGGTCCCTCTCTTAACCATTTCTCAGAGTGGTAGGAATCCCCCAATGTAGTGAGAGTCTAATTTCTTTGGTTTCTTTATCATGGTATTATTAACCTTGACCCATGATAAGCCATCCACGCTTTGGACTTTTATGAGGATATTTTGCTTATGACGCAGACTTTGAGTCATTTTCCAACATGTTTCGGGTGCCGCTGTCTGTCATGCACTGATAGACGGGTGTTAAAGGTAAAGCCTCATACCTCAAAGGGGCCTCACAGTTCTAACATTCTGCATCCAGCATACATATATTGCTGGTTGCACATCACGCTGTTAGGTGTATGTAATGCCTATCCCATGTGTGGGTAATTCTGTTTAAGCTGTGCGTCATACTGGTGTTGTAAAGCCCATGTAGTACACACACAGCACGTTTTTTTTAATATTATTGCAGCTCTAACAACTGAACTGAAGATAATTCGTTATATGCACGGTACAAAGATTCAGGTCCATGCATATCAGTGATCAAGGTCCCCCTAACCCTAACCCATTTTGGTGGAATACACACTTAAAATGTAGACTTTGTGTTGGCAACATGTTTAATTGAAATTAACATTAGTCTACCTATTCAACATTCAGGAAAACCAAAGCCTGATAGTTTTCCAGCTTTGAGTAATAATGTAGACCAGTGTTGACACCACTACATCAGAGCTGTGGGGTAGTCTGAGAATGATGCACACTCTCCAGCCAATCAAAATCAAGCATTCTTTTTAGGTATGGTACAAATACATATACGGGATATTTATGTCATAGTTAAAAGAGCTGAGGTATCACATCATCACAAAATCATTGCTGGATTGCACTAAACAAAATAGATTTATGATCTACACTCACTGAGCACTTTATTAGGAACATCATACTGATACTGGATAGTTCCTCCCGTTGCTCTCAAACAGCCTCAGTTCTTCATGTCATTGATTCAACAAGGTGTTGGATCAATTCTGCAGTTTGATAATACTCCATGTGTGACATGGAGTATTATCCTGCTGGAAGTATCCATTAGAAGATGGTGAACTGTGGCCATGAAGGGATAAACATGGTCAGCAACAATACTCAGACAGACTGTGACACTCAGATCATGACTGATTGGTATTAAGGCCCAAAGTGAACCAAGAAAACATTCCACACCATCACACCACCACCACCAGACTGGACTGTTGACACGGGCCAGGTTGGGTCCATGGATTCATGCTGTTGACTCCAAACTCTGACCCTACCATCTGCAGCCTCAAAAGAAATCCTGATCCATCAGACCAGGCTACACTTTCCAGTCTTCATCTGTCCAGTTTTGGTGAACCTGTGTCCACTGCAGCCTCAGGTCTCTGTTCTCGGCTGACAGCACTGGAACCTGACGTGGTCTCTGCTGTTGTAGTCCATCCACCTCAAGGCTGGACATGTTGTTCACTCTGAGAAGCTTTTCTTCTCAGCACAGTTGTACAGAGTGGTTATCTGAGTTAGCGTAGCCTTTCTGTCAGCTCCAACCAGTCTGACCTCTGACCTCTCTCATCAACACAGTGTTTCTGTCCTCAGAGCTTCTGGCTCCATTCTGAGTTAAACTCTAAAGACTGTTGAGTGTGAAAATTGTACAGGTGTTCCTAACAGTGTTCAGTGAGTGAATATCAGTACAAGAGAGTAAAGAGGGTGGAATTTGCCTCTAGCATTATTGTTCAGAATAAGAAGACTAAATCTTAATCAAGTGATCATGTTCTTTGATTAAATTATAAATTAATCAAATTATTAAATATTTGAACTTGAGATGAGCAGATGCAGTCAAATCATCAATAACAGGCAATCCCACAATAGGTTGTGTATGGTTTGAACATGGTGTTAATATGCTTCTTTTGTCACTCTACAAAAGAAGAGCTGATCTGTGTCTATGAGCTGTCCCCTGAAGCCATGCAAACAAGCTGTGCTGGAAAAAAACACGTAATTTTTTCTATTATATAAAAATGAATAGCCTCTTTAAGTTTTGCTGTTATATAAATCATTCCATAGAAAACCTCATTAATTGGTCTATTAAGGAAACATGGAAACTAGACTGCACGCCTGTGCAGACAGCTGTGTGATTTAATGGTTGTACAATACATCCTGTATTTGAATTGGCCACATACTCTGTTCACACAAAAGCCACACTATTATCCTGCCGACTGACTGGTTTCTTTGCTATTCAGGCCTTGTTTTAGTACACTGATACCTATCATAAGAGCAACAACACACAGTGATGGAGGGGGAGGGGTTGGGGGTGGAGGTGGGAGGGCATATAAGGCTTGGAGGTCCTTCTTTTCCTATCAATCAACGCAAACGTCTCCTGGCTTCAGTTCTACATTTACACACATAACCATACAGTCACACACACATCATCAAGAGCAACATACACGCATGTAAGCCAAGCTTTTCTCCAAAGAAAAAGAAGCCATAGTTAATACAACAACTGCACCTGAATAAAATACTAAATTGGCAAAAACTGGTGTTTAGATCATGGCATTCCAGTCAGAGAATAATTAAGCAAGATTCTAAATTCAACCAATTTTAGAACAACACAGAGATGTTTCAGCCAGTACCAAAACAGTACGGAAGTTCAACACCCAACCGCATTTCCTGTTGGTACTTTGGTGACATTATAATTGTAAGGCATTATTTAAGAGATATGAAATAGTCTTGTGAAAGTGTGAACCTCATGGCCTGATCACCTGAGCATTTCAGATGGCAAAAACTCATTTCATTTCAATGGAATCACTAAGCTCAGCAGATCTACTTGCGGGGCTGAAGTAAACCCGTACATATGTTTTACATCGAGTTCAGCCCAGGTGAACTTTGACACCTCAAATTTGCGACACATGGCAGGTACTGTTAATGTTTCCTGGCTGCCTAGCATGTTAGCAGTTCTCTCACCAGCAAACGTAGTTGGCCCATTAGCCCTGAAAGAAATCACTATCACTGAGCTTCCAGTGTGGAAGAACTTTGCTGTGCCACTTTATGGTGTTAACAGTGTTGGTGTTATCTTATAATCTTTAAATAAAATAAAATCATGCAGTATTGTTCAAATTTAAAAAGCATTGGCATTTGTCGTTTCCTGTGGGCAGAGATTTTTCCATCAGTTCACCAGTTCTGTAGGTCTACCTGCGCATTATTCTTTCTAACCACTAATCAAACTGAGAGCACCAGTCCAGTTTTCCACCAGTGGCCACAGTCTGGAGGTGACTGCACCTGAAACAGAAACAACATGACCAGAACAACTTGTTTCACTGCATTCACTTCAGAGCTGTTTACTTTTACATACTGTTCTGCTCTTTGGTTGGTTACAAACCAAACAGTCCTCTCTGTCAAACTCTCTCCTACTCTCACTCACATATTTATATGGGCTGATTGGTAACATGCATTTCAAGTGTCTTGAAACCACTGGAAGAATTTGGCTGAAAAGAGACAGTTGGTAGATAAGATTTGCTTGAACGTCTTCCAAAGCTCATGTGGTTTGGGATGTGGTGGCAGTCTTTGCAGGCTGCTTTCTGTCCAGTTTGTGATATCAAAATATGTGCAACACTTATTTGCGTTGCTAATCACATGGAGGAAACCGTAATTTCTGCTTGGATTGTTAGCTGTAAGTAAAATATAACAGTTATAACATTTATACATTTTTCTCCTGTTATCTGAATTGAATTGATTCAGCTTTATTGTCATTGTTTTCAAGACAACTCTAGTGCTGCTCCCAACAGATGGCGTGCTCACAGGCACACAAGATGTGATCTAGTTTTTGACTTGTCACAAATGCTGATGTGGACTGTACCTCCCCCACACAGTCACACTTATATGAACTTGGCCGCAGCAGCTCCATCATAAGGTCACTGACCTGCCGTGGTCAAACAGCGACCGGTAGACATAAATTAACAAAGAGAAGAATACTGGCCGGTGGAAGACAAGGGAAAGACATTGGAGAGTTGAACTTGTCTGCTTTGGGTTTCCTCAAGTGAACTCAGTGTAACAGTTCTCAACACACCAGTCTGATTCCAAGTCCTTTCAGTCTGTCCAGAGGAGCTAGCTGGATAAATAATGAATCAGACGTGCCCACTCAAAATGTGAGTCCACCCATCCATTGAAGTCTTTTCAATTGGCATAAATATGGCCAGCCTTTAGCTGACAGCTTTCTCACAGCTTCCTTGTATGTACAGCTGGATGTATATTTTACGCAGCATAATTGTGACTATGGTCTCAATAGCCATACTAATGCACAGAATGAAGTACTCACGCAATGGACCACACACACGCACACCATTTGGATACTTGACTAACTCAAAACTATTAGTTAATCATTTTGTGAAATGCCCAGAGGGCCATGTTGTCCCCTCGCTTTAACCAAAGAGAGAGAGAAGAAAGCGAGAGAGAGAGAGAGAGAGCAAATGAGTGCACTCTCTCCCTGAAAGCTACTCAGCAGTGCCGTGACAGACAGAAAGAACAAACGCAGAGAGGAAGAGAGAGGGCGAGGGGGGGGGAAGACATCAGGGACAGAGTGGAGGAACAGAAAAGGGAAAGGGAGGCTGGCTGAGGCCGGAGTGTGCGGCGCTGCGGTGCTGAGGGAAGAGATGGCGAGTGAGGAAGCAGAGTGTGGTCATTATATCTGCCCTTCAGCCCACCCACCCCCACCATCCCCACCCCCACCTCTCCTCCCGACCTCTCTCTCTCTCGCTCTCTCTCTCTCTCCACGTTGCCAGTTGAGCGTTTGAGCTTAATGTGCGGCGACAGTGTGAGACGATGAAGAATAATTCCTGTATTCAGAGCTGCCAGTGCTCGCCCCTCCTCCTCTTCATCCTCCTCCTCCTCTTCATCCTCTCTCTCAACTCCACTGACAAGTCAGGCCTGGATATCATTGTATCATTTATCCCAGCCTCGCTTCTGCCACTCTGCCTCGTTTGCCCAGAGGGAAGTGTGAAAAGAGTGCATGTGTGCAAGTGTAAGGGTGTGTGTGTTTACATGTGTGAGGATCTCGGTGTGTGAATGAAACTGTGTCTGTGTGCGTTAGTGTCACTCTGTACTTGTGTGTATGTTGTGCGCGGGGGCTCTAGCTGACTGCAAATGGGCTTTTGTAGAGTTTTTTTGGAGACTGCACTTAACAGCTCGCTCAAGGGAGACACACACACACACATATAGGGCTGTAAGGGTTCACAGAAAAGGAGGACGAGTGAGAACAGAGTGAGAGAGAATTAGGGCAAGAAAGAGAAAGAGGGAAATGGTGAGAGTGGTGGGAAGCACTTTTTAAAGCCCCCGCTCCCGCCTCTGTTTTGGGTCGGTGAGACAACAAGAGGGCCGGGGACACACTTTGTGCAGAGCATCAGAAATGGACTCGTGGCTGAGAGCGATCCACTTCACCCAATCTGCTTCACCAACCGGCGGCGGTGGCTGCACGCAGAAAAACACTTGTTGTCGCTGCTGCTTCTGTCACTCTGCTGACTCGAGCAGTGAACTTGCCGTGATCTGTGACCCGTCACTCAAACTGCATCCAGGCCATTTTCTCCAAACTGTCACTCCAGCTGATACTAGTGACTTCCATCGCATGATACTTGAGTGGTTTTAGAGTTTGGACTGTGTGGTGTAAAGATACAAAAACACACGCATAGTGATCTTGTACCTTGCACATTTGTGAATGCCCTTGTGCTTGAGGCAAAATTCATTAAAAAGCTTCCAGAGGCTTGAGGTTTTCTTCACAGCATTATGATGAATTTTACTTAAAAACAGCCTAAAAACTTTGTTTAGCATCTTTAAATCATCTTGTATGATTTCTCAGAAATAAAAGCACCACACAAACGGAGCATCGATGTATTTACGTACAATGAAAAGGAGATAACATTTCGAAAAACAAAGTTTACTCTCCACGGTTACAACGTCTTAGGACATTAAGTGACATAAATTTTGTCATCTGCTGATGCATGGCAATACCATGCATGCCTAAAAACATGCCAACTGCACATGTGTAGAACATGTCAGTGTACACCCAGTGTGGAAGGTACAGAAACAATAAAACAGGAACTTAATAGAACATAAAATAGAACAAATTTGATTTGCATCATTTATATGTTTTATGCCAAAAAAGAGTTATTTATGCAAAGCCGTAATGAAAATGTGTGTAAGTATTTAAAATTCAAATTCCTCTAAACTCATGTGCAATTACAAAACAGATTTTGCACCTTAAGTGCTTGCTCTGGGGTCAGGCTCTGGGTCTCAAAGCGCTTTGAGACTATTTTGATTGTGGAAGGAGCTATATAAGGAAAACTGAACTGAACTGAATTTTTAGAAAGTGGTTCTACTAATCAGTTTTACAAGAACTGTGTAATCCAGCAAATTGAATCACATTCATCAGATCAGAGATGGACTTCACACTCATCTACAGGAGCATATAGAATGTTAGGTGACAGCAGCACATTCAGTGTAGGCAGAGTGTTTGTATTTACACACATGTATCGGTCACACCTCAAACAGATAATGTGTGTTTTGGGGGAGTGCATACACTCAGCCCACATGTATACACACATTCTGCTCACACCCTGTCACTCTGACTTATACACATATATTATACACACACACACAGACACGGTCTCTCCTGACATGACCCTGCATGCGGGGTGTGTGTATCAATAAAATATGGTGGCATGAATAAGTGATAGGATACATAGTGGAGATGCTGCTAAACTGAGCTGAGCCAGGCTGGCTTTCCACAACACTGGAACTTCCTGTCAACTGAATTTTCCACCATGTGCATGTATGTGTGTGAGTCTGTGTGTTTATGTATGTATATATTTATATATATATACATATGTATACACGCACAAATCCTCCTTCTAAGAAATGAGCTGAAGAGAATGTATTTGACCGAAAGATGTAAGTCTTCTAATGTTTTACTTCCTAAAGCTTACAACTCCAGTGTTTTAGGGGTCAGAGGTTCCAACACTTCATGAATGCTCCACAGCATGGGTCCACTAAATAATCCCTAAGTAGCCCACAGCTGTGACTGTGTTACTTTTCAAATCACACAAAGTTACGTTTTGTTAAACCTTGGATAGATCATGCATTTTTTTCACAGAATGTCAGCATAATGGGCAGCAGACTATATTTTGAATGAACTGTAAATGAAAGCAGAGATAGAGTTGATTACAACCACTCAGAACTACAGTACTATAGAGAAAAAGGCAGCTCAGGAATGGTGTCCCCTACACCTTCTGTTTGTGTAGACTTTAAAGCCTTAATGAACAACTCATCTTTTTCCTGTGGCACTTCACAGCGCCCCGGAGTCATTATTTTGGATATATGCCAGATATAATTTTATCTGCCTGCACAACTGACATCACCTTTTTAATATATGCATTAGTCAACACCTTTGAAGCCATCTTTTGAGCTTCTGTCCCTCTGCAAACGGAGGTAGGTGCCCTCACAACAGGGCAATTTACTACAAACACTTCAGTGGTACACTCCTCAACAACTGCACCCAAATTAGATATGACAGCACACGATTCTCTTTGGCAATTTATTGATAACGCGCAAACAGCTAATGTTTCGACTCTTTAGAAGGCGCAGTGTGCGTCACAGTGTTAGTCTTTTGCACCTTCTTAAGGTAAATCGTGCACTCCAGCCAACTACGGCTGCTGGACTACTTTTGGAATATATAATCCGCCAATGGGAGTACTCTCTCCAGGAAGGAGGAGGGGCTTCTCCTCATAGATACCACATACCTTAGCAATGTTTATTTCTGACAGCAAGAATGACTGAAATAACCACTAGTGCCACCTTGTCCCGGAAAGCCGTCTGTGCTAACGTTTGTGCTAACTAACTGGGGAAGGCAGATAATGCTAGCGCTAACTTGGCTCGTAGTAAAGTACAACCAATAACTGGAATCAAGTAACAGATACAGATTTTCAGAAATGACCTATTAGTCATTAGTATCACTGATTTTTCTCCAAGCCCTCTCCTTTTTTGTTCTGTCTCTGTAAATTACAGAAGTTGGTCTGAACACAACTTAACCATTAGACATCCATGCAGAGAGTTAAAAAACAGTTATTTGCCACATTCAAAGATTAGTCAAGAACAGAAGCAAAACCAAGCAGGAGCTTATTCTCAACTCGCTGATTGTAAAACTTCAGATCCTTATGAAGCACTAACTCCACTGAAACCCAACCTTATTCAGTTCTGTGCAACAGCTCTGCTATGCTCGAAAATTCACGAGAGCTCTTAACTGGAACTGGCTTTGCTTTACTAGTGTGAAGTAAGATGAGACAGCTTCCAGACATTAGTGCATCTTACAGGCTGCCACCCTCCAAGGCTTTTAAACAATGGACAGCAGTGATTTAAAGTGAAAGGCCAACACTGGCAAACACAGTATATTAGCCGGATCAGAAACCGACTGACTGAAACACAAGCAGAGAATGAAAATTATGTCACAATATCATGGTCTGTGTGTTCATACTCAAATACAGACTGATATCATAGTAAGACTTTGCTGTACATTGGGGATCTGTGCATCCACGTGTCCCAAGATGAAAGCTCAGCCATGATTATACCACATTAAAACAATTAGAGCTGAAAAGCAGCTGCTTCATGTTGTGATGCTATAGAAATAATGCCATCTCTCTTTTCCACTCCCCGTCACTCAAATGCAAACAAAAGCAATACAAGGATGCCTAATTCAGTAATTAGGAAATGAGCCAAAATGATCCTAATGATGAGCACAATAAGCAGACTGACAGTAATTTGAGAGGAAGATTACTCAAGATAGCAAGAGCTTCCTTTTAGATCGGTAGCTATTTCAAGCCTTTGATGGGTTGGTGGATGTTGTGTTTTCCTGATAAAAGGTTAGAAGAAAGTTGAAAAACCCAGAACAGCCTGTGGATTGGTTGGTGAAGTGGATCAGAACCTGCAATTGAAGCTGATTCTCCTCCTTTGGTCATTCACTGATGAAAACAGTTTGCAATACTGGAGCAGGGGTTTTTACAAACATGGTATCCATGTACTGTGACATTTCAAGGCCTGTTAGTCATAATTCATCTAGAAACATCCTGTGTGTCCGCTGGAGAACTAATCATTTCTCTCGTCTTTAATTCTAGAGAAAGCAGATATGTTTGTTTCTGGAAATAAACCAAGATAATAGTCTTGCATATACAGTATATTAGCAAAAGTAAAGGAAATAAATTGATAAAATATCTGTTATATATAAAATACATCCACAATAGATTCTGCCTACAGTATAAACGTGACAGATATTTTATTTTTTTAGATGACTAAATTATAGATTTATTATGAGATGAATAAAACATAATTAAATCTAAATGAACATAAAGATTTATCTTATCTTAATCACCTAATCACCTCAGTAAAATAAAAGGCAACCTTTAAGACACTCTGGTGCTTTTTGTTTTATCCATTGAAAATGAAATTTACAACACTATGAAGTGTGCAAACAGTGAAGGGGTCTGAATATTTTCTGAAGCCTCTGTACATCTGTACACCTGAGTAATCTGTGAGACATGCCATGCATTAGCTGCCCGTTCACTGTTGCTTTTTTGTACAGCTCCTGAACTTTTATAATGCAAAGAAACTTTACAGTATCAGTATTTAGAAGAGAACAATATGAGCACTGTTTTTGAGACAGCTAAACATTTCTCTTTTTGAAGTTTTCAGGGGATTCTGGGTGTTAATTTGGGATGTGAGCCTTATATTTTGTGAACTGCTTCACATGTTCTTGTGAACTTATCAATACAAACCTGTATCAGTGAACAAAAATCACCCTTAGGAATTCACTTTCTGTCTTTGTGCCCATGGCCAAGCACGTTGTTTTGCGCTTGCAGCAGAAAGTGGGTAAGAGTATCCAGTATCTTAATGGCACTACTCACAGTAATTAATTTTCATGTGCATTCAGTGGGTCACCTAGCATGCTGTTAACGTTCGCCCGCTGTTTTTTCAATGTAAATCTTCCATTTTCTACTCTCTTGACCTATATCTAACCTGTTCGAAGAAAGTGTAAGTGCTTCACATGAAAGCAGATAAAGGAAATCATATTTTGGAATGGTTAAACCCCAGGTTAAAAGCTGACCTTTTTTTCTCTACCCAGCAATGAGCTTGCTATTTATTCAAACCCAAGAATAATAGATTTGTTCTCTTGAAAAACAGCTTTTCTGCTATATATAAAGGAAATCCATATGTAATGCAAGCTACTCTTTGTATCCAGCTTCTCGTCCACAGGCAGCCTGTCAAAGAACTCTGTTCTTCTATACAGACCAGCTGAACTTTTTCCCTTTTGACCCTTTCCTGACTGCCTCGCTGACTGTGTGTGTGTGTATAGGGGTTAACCTGTACACAAGTACTCATCGTAAAGGGAGTTTTTTCTTGCAGCTGTCACCTTAAGTGCTTGCTCTGGGGTCAGACTCTGGGTCTCTGTGAAGCGCTTTGAGACAATTTTGATTGTGGAAGGCGCTATATAAATAAAATTGAATTGAACTGAATTGCACAATGGTGCTGTACTTAGTGGAGCCTTGTTCGTCTTCTTACCAGCTCTGTAGTCCTACATGAGTTTGCTTTCATTTGCTGCTGTTCTGGTTTCACAAAAAAAAAACACTGGGGAGACCTGCGTGTGTGTTTGTGTGTAACTGTGTGTTTCTGATGTCTCTGTATTACCACTATCACTACATTACATGCATGTTGTGCATGCCTGATGTGCACAACCAGGTTAGAAGATGGTGCGATGAGGAAGTGACATCAAAATCATGACTGAGGCGGAAATTCTCCTGGACTTCCATTAAATATTGTAGAAGCATTTGATAATAGTAGTATCCTTGGTTTCATCAGGGTTATGTCTCATTATGACTTTCTCAGAAGAGTTACTGCCTTAAAACTAAAACTGGTTATTAGGAGAATTTCTAATAGAAAAATTAAAAACTCTTGATATTGTCCTCACAGGAAGAATGACAGCATTGTTCATTTCAGCCACTGACGCAAAACAACATCTGTTTACATTCAAGTGACAAAGCCCTCTGGGGCCGTAGGAGTACAGGAAGTCAGGTGACTTTGTCATCGAGTAACAAATTACTCATTGAAAGAGCTTGGAGTGGATGAATGGGTCGGCCAAACAGCAGACTTTAACATGGGAGACCACTGTTTGTATCCTGTTTCCAACTGCAACGTCAATGCTGTTTTTGGTATAAGCATGACTAAAATAGTTCCTGAGTCTTAACCACATAGTTATTTTTCTTATGGCATGACAACGAAGGTCCCTAACCTTAAAAAAAGTACCTAACCAAGTCATTTTTTAAACTTATCCAAACCTTAACCATGGCGTTGTCACATCTTAAAACTGATTTATTTCTAAACAGTAACTTAAAGTGGGGTGTTTTTTGGGTTTTTTTTTTTCTTAAGACATGGACAAATGATGTCTTCCTTTGGACTCTCTTTTCAAACCAAACAATATGGGCTTTGGCTTTCATTATTTCACTCAAAGTGAAGTGTTAATGAATAACGCTTCATTTTGAGCTTTTCCATGAGTTCAACAGCAGCCTTATCTGGCCCTTACCTCGGAATGGTTGTGGGGTCGGTCAGATATGTGATGTGATGACGGGTGGCAGCCTCCTGACGCTGTGCTGTCCATCAGTTTCCTCAGCGTACACCAACACTAGCAACGTCTTTCAGCTGAGACCAGCCCTCCTGTCCAAAACCATGAACAGGGGTCTCCTAACATGTTTGTCAAAGGACATCAAACCATATGTATGTGAGTGTGCGTATGTGTTAAGATTAGGAAAGATCAGAGGTCTACAGACTCCAGCATAGGCAGTTTGTTCATGAAGTGCTTACGCATGTAGAACTATTTGAATGTGCTTACTGTTGATGCACTGTCTTTTTAATTTGCTTATGTGAGCCCTAAAGAGAAAAGAAAGGAAAATGTCGAACTCTGCATCATCACAGATTACCGAGGTAGCTACTGCTTGAAACTAGATAGAGATGGTTGACAAGTAAAAGGAAAACCTGCTTCAGTGCACCTTGGCATTCATTTTACAAGTCTCTGGACTGTACTGGAGGGATGGAACACCATTAGTAAGGTTTTTCATAGAACTTGCCTCCAGTCTACACATCATACACCATGCAGACATGGACCTTGAGACACAGAAATAAAAATTGCAGTGGTTTCCTTTAACTGTGCAGGTACTTGGCTTCAGAAAGTCCTCAGATGTTTTAATCAGCAGTTGAATTGCCTTTAGTTAATTGTATGTGCTTGTTGATTTGAGAAATTCAGCTAAAAACAGTGAAATAAAGCTCTCTTTTTCCATAATTATTCTTCTGACCCATGTCTAAGAGCAGCAGTTTGCCTATAAAAGCAGTTCCAAACAGTGTCCAGTGTTGAGGCAGCTGTCAGTCTGCTCTGGGTAAGTAGCCAGTCGAAGCCTGGGTCACCACTAGGTTTTCATTAGACGTCTAATTCAAAGCGGCCCACATAGAGTGTCAGGAGTGCCCCAGCCTGTTGTTGGCACCCTTTATTACACATCCTAATGAGCAGCCGTTGGGAAAGTTGTGGCCAGCTGTGTGTATGGACCTAGAGCAGCTTAGAATACATGGTCAGAGAAGACAAAGAGAGAAAGTCCCCGCTCAAAGGCCTGAATTAGCCTCATGAATCACTTACTTTCCTTTCATTTGTTCCTTAATCACACAACCTGTTGAGTATCATGATTCATGGGGACTAGCTGCTGGCTGGGGTTTACCAGGTGGGGGTCAAGCATGAGGCCGTCATGCATTCTCAGAGGACTTGCCAGTATATGGGCCGGGTACTGCTGAGTGAGTGAGTTGATACAGGTGCTTTAAGTATCTCTTTGCCTCTCTGGTTAGTCAGGAAAGATGTAGACCAGTGGATCATCAGTCAAGGTGTCGATGAATTCAGGACTGTGACGTTATCCTTAGCACCAGTTTTAACTCCAGTGCCTTTATTCAAATGTTCCCTGACAACTGGCAAATATGAATGAATATAAAAATGAGCGGCTCGTTGAGCTTGACCCTGAGCGTCCGAGCGGTGATAGCACTGACAGAGGTTTCAGCATCCATCACGTGGCTCCATCTGAACCCTGCACATCCCGTCTAATTCTGATATGCTGTATATGTGGTGTGTGTGTCGCCAGCTGCATTAATGTGCGCTGGCCTTTACACAGCAGGGTGTGTTAAGCCTGGCTTTTCACAGTCCATCAGGATGATCTCCAGTAGATGTTAATGAGCTTTCCCACTAATGTGGACTCAGTCGTCCAATTGGACAGCTTTCTAAGGATTGTGCAAAGCAAGGTCTCACACAGTGATGCTGACATGGTTTCATATGTAGAGCATCTGTAAGTCTTTACTATTAAATGTATTTTACATATATTATTAATGTAGTTGACTCAGTTACTGAAGTTATAACGTGACAACACTATAGATGAAGAACTCTAGGAAAAAACATTCGATGCATGCATTTCAATGACCCTGCTTGTATTTCTAGATACTCTGAAACAAGTAACCTTTTCTGAAACCTTCTAACCTTCAAAAACTGATTCTTGAATTCTATTTCACACTGAGCCCTACACAGTTTTACAATGTTGTTCTCTACAGCATACTTCATGGCTACAGATCTGATCACTGCTGTGGGTAGAAACCTTAAAAGGCAGGTGGAACCGTCATCGCTCTGGATTAAAATATCTTTTCCACTGCCAGAGATGTCAATGCCATGAGTTGAACCTTTATCACTGCAGGTGGACACCAACCCATGGCATGTAGTACTGTCACCGTCATGAATAAAAATTTAGCTCGAGTTAGAAGGCTAGTGGAGCTCGCAGACACATGATCTCCTCGTAAGATCATCCACCAACACCCACCCCCTAATCAGTAAATTCTCTTTATTATTTTTATTTTAGTAGTTATGCACTTAGAAATCTGAAATGACATTAGCTAACCAATTGGCAAAATTATTGTCTGGGGTTTCACTGTAGACTTGTTGTGCCCCATATGCCTTTTTCATATAACTGATAACTTTCAGCTAAAGTAGAAAACATTGAAAATTACCTTCTTTATCACGGGGCTGCAGGTTCTGGCCCCAGCTACTGTTCACATGTTGTAGATAGAAGTAGAAGCAAGATGCTGAGCTCAAAAAAGTCTAAGTTGCTTTTGACAGAAGCTCCTTCTTGAAAATAAATGCTTTGTAATCTTTAACCTTAATTTACCTTAACCTTAACCTAAATAAACTTATTTTTTAATTTACATTTTTGTTCATGCACACATTCAAGTCAAACTTGATAGCAGTGACTGAACCAGTACAAATACAGGTGGTTGGTGGTTTCATGTTTAAAATATTGGTATCAGTCAGAAAGAACCCAAATTTGGTTCAACACCAGCGTGGATGTGAATTTTTTTTCACATAGGCAAGGATGTGTATGCAGTTCTGCATAAGTGTGTGTGTGTGTGTGTGTGTGTGTGTGTGTGTGTGTGTGTGTGTGTGTGTGTGTGTGTGTGTGTGTGTG
>JBBMJY010000026.1:24315812-24330166 GCA_037833715.1 Toxotes lorentzi
ACACACACACACACACACACACACACACACACACACACACACACACACACACACACACACACACACACACTAACATTGACCGTACTATCATATTATTTGGAACGACAGCACCTGATACGTCACATCTGTGCCATAAAGCAAAGCTTTACACTGTTTTTTTTTTTTTTTGTACCGGACACGACTTCATGACAAATTCAATCAGAAACTACACTACAACCACTCACGTCCTGTTACCTGCCAGCCCCCAAAACCCCAAAGCCTGTTTCCCCTTCCGGTTCTCCCAGCCACGGATCTGACCTGTAGCCACCCTGCCACACTGCAGCCCGGATTAGATAAGGAGGCTGTAGGTGCGTCTCACTGACAGGTAGACCACCAGGTGGGGGCGCTATAGTGGCCCAGGGGAGCCGGAGGAGAGTGACAGAGCTGTCACATCCGCGGGCGTCAGATCAGCCACCACTTCGACTCTATAAACACTCACAGCGGCTCTTATTAAACCACAGTCTGATGGGGCTTAGTCTGTCAGAGGCTCAGAGAAACTCTTTACACTTGAAATCATTTTCATTCATTATCTGATTGGGATCATTTGAATTATAGTCAAATTGTGCCACAGGTTATTTTACTAAAGAGCCTCGGAGACCTTTGGGTGGTCCCCGAACCCGACTTTGCAAATCTTTCTTTCTAATAAGTAAAATCAGTGTGGCCACAGGTGAATGATTTCACGGTGCACCTCAGAAATGTGCGCGCGAGTATGTTTTTATCCAGCCATAACAGGTACGACAAACACGACCCCTGGATGCCACGCGTGCTCTCACGCTAACTACTGCAATTCCAGTCTATACATTTTCCATGAAACCTTAATAAAACAGTCCTCTTCCGTCGTCGGGTTTCCGGTTGTAGGTGACCTTCAGCGGGGCCCCACGGACCTGACGGGCGCTGTGGGGCCCCGTGTGACCTTTTTTTTTTTTTTTCCCACTACTAATTGCTTTAAGGATTTTTCTTTTTACTATTGCTCTTTTGAAACAGAAGAAAAACAAAATTCGATTCTACGGAACCATTTTCTCAAAAATCATTTTCATGCATCCACCGTTTCCGTCTGTAAACGGCCTTTAGAAATGTCTGGGTCCCCGAGACTGATATGCTGACACTGAAAATGTTTTTTTTTTTACTCTGAAACAGAAAAACAACAGCGAAAGGCCTCTGCACAAAACAAACTGTCTAAAAAAAGTTTTTCAATTTGCAGAGTTTGTTTTAGGCTCGTTATTTTCGTATTCATTCACCTGCCTCTACATTTATTTCTGTTAGATTTCTTTATCTACATTCATTGCCACAACAACAACAACGGCAACAATAAAAACAAGCAAACAAACAAACAAACAAAAACCGCGTATTTTATTAATAACTGATACATTTGCGCAAAATGAAAAATATCTTCCTTTAATTAACATTTATTTTCATTTCTATGTGTTTACATGTGAGTTCTGTCTTTAAACTAAAACTGACCCTGCGCAGTTTCCTCTGTGTTCAGGAGAGCAGCTCTGAACTGACTCTCAACCAGGAAACATTAAAGCTCCGGGCTTTTTTGTCTTATTATCCACCTGACAATATTTATTACTATTTTATGTTGGTGGAGACGGTTTTTTTAAAGCAGAAAAAATGTCCTTCTGTGTGTTTTGCAGATGTGTTGACAGCGTGGAGAAACTGAATTAGCAGCTGCAGCGAAGGAGCATTGAATCATATTAGGAGCGCAGCGGAGAAGCAGAGGGTATACCTGCAGGCCGGAGGGAGAGGCTGTTTATGCTGCTGCTTTCATTCACTGAGAGGAGGACACACACACACACACACACACAAGAACATAACAACAACAACCACAAAATCTTCTTAAACTTCTCATCTTAGCTTCTCAAGACTGAAAAAAAAGTTAGTGTTCGACTTCAACAAATATTTAAAATGTCAAATATTGTTGTTAATTTGATTATGGACACAACAGCAGCGAAATCACTATAAATCAGTATTTATTTAAAGCGCTGACTCCTGAAATTATTCAGTGTCCTGAAAATATCAGGTTTCAACAGGTTGTGTCGCCATGAACGACGAGTGAAATATGGAAGATGATTTAAAAAAAAAAGATTTAATTATTTGCAGCTTCAAGACGCTGTAAATATTAATAAATCATCTGCAAACGTGTCATCATGCAGTGCATAAATTCACACTCACTCTTTATCCACATCACTCTAATGATCTGAGCCTCTGATGGGGTTTTTTTTAAACTGGGTTTAGGTGCGTTTGTTCTGCTTCGTCCTCTGCACAGGTGCGTGTTTTATTACCTGCCCTGTGAAGTCTAATAAACCCGGACCCACGCTGAAAAGGGACTCTGATAAACCCGTTTCTTGAGACAGAGAAATATGGCGGATGATCCCGAAGCTGATCCAGAACAAAAATGCAGCTCATGTTCCCGATTCGCATCTAACCTCCATCCTACCTGAGAGCGGCACACTGAGCTCAGATCAGTCAGCACATCTCCGGCTTTGTTCAGGACCGATGTTACACGGCACAGGTCCAGTTCCATACACTGATAAGTGAGTTTAATGGTGACGGTGTTGTCTCTGTGCCAGCAGATCTCTAAATGTGGTTCAAGGACCTCCAGGGGCCCTGCAAGTGGCCTACAGGTGGTCTGAGGCAGCAGTTTATAATTTCCTTCAGAATTATTAGAATTGTCCTGATGAAACAGGAAAAACGTTTTGATTTAGATGTTCAATTCAGCAGTAATTCAAAAATTAAACGTCACTTTACACGTTCAATTGGATCTATCTGCAGTTCCCGGATTTATGTTTCCATGACATGGATTTCAAACTGGGCCCAGAGCCAGGTGTAGAAGTTCTCTGCTACAACCCTGAGCCAGAGACAATCAGCTGATCATTGGAGTCATCTGCTGCAGAGTAACAGCTGTCTGTGGACACGCCTCTGTGAAGGACAGTGTCATCACTCTGATTTATGCAGCTCTCACTGCAAATCACAGACCTGAGAAAAGTCAAAATGATTTATTTTACTTTAATAAAACCTGATCAGAGGACGGCTGATTACTCTGATCTCCTCACACCTCAGCAGGCCATCACCCTCTGTGCTGTGCAGACAGTTCAATGTTAGAAATCCAACTTTTTCAGGGCCTGAATCTCATCTCATGTCTTTCCAGGTCCGATAACCGATAACCTCCTGCTGTTTTTATCAGCAGTAACAGGCCGGACTGGACGGTGTGAAGATGGAGTGATGGTAAAACACAGAGGTATCATCTAGGGTAAGTCCAGCACGCAAGTAAACGCACAGTTGCAGAGAAAAGCATTGCGATGCATTCTGGTCATTGTTACACTTTCCCATGTTATTAATTTAGCTGCACGTCTATCATGTTATTTTTATTTATTTCACCAATAAATGAGTGTTAATCTTCCTTAATGATTGTATTTTCAGCAGCAGTCTATCATCCATCTAAAGATAAGTCTTTTACATGTCAACTTCTAAATCTTTGAATGAATGAGTGAAACATTTGTGTGGACCTACATCTGCCTTTTGTACCTACCTATAAACTCATATACAATAAAAATAAGTACAAAAATGAATATAAAGTAAGATAAAGCGAGGACCAATCTTATTTACAAGATATGAACAAGACAGTGTGTTTAAGTGTTTAAGTTATGTTAGCAGGATACCAGATATGGGTATGTACAAACTAGTGCAAGTAATAACAGAGCAATATAAATCAACAGGTGGATAGTAGCAGGAGCACTGAAGTGACAGAGCAGAAAAATACATATGGTATAAATGCACTTTGTACTGAATGGTAAAAATAGTAGTATTTTGTTGCTTTTTGAATGAGTTACATTTTTTTGTGGTCACATGGCAAATAAATCCAAAATGATTCATGTCTGATTTAGTAAATAAGGATATATGAACATATGATAGAAAATTATGATGCTGTGAATCAGCATCAAATATTGGCACTTGCTAAAAAAAAAAAACCAAACAAACAAAAAAAACAACCCAAAAACTAAACAAAAGTAAATAAATAAGGAACACACTCCCTAAAGTCCAAAAACACAGGGACATCTTTCTACTGGTTGCTTTTGGGAAGTGGTTCAATGGAGAGCTGGAAACGATGGATGATGGCAGTGCTGCACTTTGCACACATGAAGCTAAAAACTGTTTGAAAAACGATGCACTGAGTGATTGAAATGATCAATTTCCCTCAGAGTGAATCTACAACTCTAATAAAACACAGTGTTTATCTTGCATAAATGAGAATTCCTTTACCTTTTCACTGCAGGCTGCTGACCTGCTGTCATTTAACACAGTCGAGGCTAAACTCTTAACATGGAGCCTAAGATCTTTTTAGCATAGTAACTGCTAAAGCGAATGGAGCCATGCTATCATTCAGCATCATGTGGCCTAAGCAGCTAGCATGGTGTGCTATGTTCCACTCGGATATAAGATCTGTCCAACCCGTGAAACTGCTGCTCTAACCGAGCTAATGCTAAAGTTCAGTGATGGAGCTACGCTAAAACCAGGAGAATATGTAACACTCATTCACTGCCAATGTGACAGAATTATAAAGACTTTACTTTGTCCCAGGACGACTGATAAGAGCTGAGTGTGCTTCTCTTGTTGAAAGTTCACACCACCTCACGTTTCCTGTCAGGAGGTTTGGATGTTAGGACCTGGGGCCTTTAAAGTTTCTTCCGTATACATTTCAGGAAGCTGATTCTTCAGTGAGGACGGATTTACTGTAGTGCTCAATGACTCTAACAGGACACATCTCTCTGAGTTTCTTTTAGAAATGAGTTCAGGGCTCACTGTGGATTCTCTCCCTTTGGAGCCTCGTCAGTGTCTGATCGTTACAAACTGACACCATGTGCATCAGTTTTCAGCCTCTTAGTGTGTGGCACCCTTGTTAAACACAAACCATACTGAGAATAATGACATGTTTTTTTTTTTTTTTAATTGATTTCCTCCACATTTAGAATTTACATCTTTAAGCAGATATTAATCAATGTGAAATGTTTGCAATAACATGTTGGAATCAAATAAAAAAAGTTTCAAGTGCAAACTGTAGTTTTCCTCTTCTACTTGTTGCATAATGCTGAACGTTGCTTATATCTTCTTTATTGGTGAGGAAGTCTTCTGATATGACCATAAATTATCACATTTTCTAATAGTTCTGTTTTTTTTAATGCATCCGGTTCTGTTCCACTGCTCATACTGTAACAGAATTTATTTTCAAATACATGGGGCTGGAAAAACGGATGCACTGTTTTTAATTCAAAAAATGTCTAAGGCATTGAGTTGTAAAAAGTTATTCTTTTCATTGTTTGTGCAATTTCTCTTTTTTTTTTCTGGCCATCTCTTCCGAGTTTTGGACATGTTCCATTCGAGCTGGGCAAGAACCCCCTTTTTAAATTTTATGACCATTAAGCTTATGAACACATCGATGAGATGAAATAAAGCATACAAGCAATAATCCAATGCTAATCTAATTTATTTTGAATTACTTCAAATGCCTTCAGTTAAATATTTTACTACAAATAAAAAAATTCGTACACGAGGTTTGCACTGATTAGCAGAGAAATAAACATGCCCCTCTTGTTTCTCCACTCCCTCAGAACAAAGAGCCAAAGTCGCCCATAAAAAGTCCCTTTAACAACACTTAACTGCCTGTAAAAAATATGGTACTAATTACCAGTGGTACTGTGTGCTGATGGTCACTGCTGTGGTTGAAATCCGAACGGCACATTTAGAAGGAATAAGAGTGAGAAAAAAAAAGAGACAGTTTCATTTCATCCAGTTTTATTATGTTTCTACTCGCATGAATGCAGGACAAAAAAAAAGAAAAAAAAAAACAAACAAAAAAAACAACTCAGTATTTAACAAATCAAATCTTACAGTTTAAGAAACGAGCATTTCACTCTGTAAGTAAGAACAAGTAGATTCATGCCTTCGCTCAGAGGCTGAGCCGGGCCCTCATGACATGTAGCCACTTCAACAACGCTCAGACATGTGGGATTGTTGCACTACTCTTATCATATCATATCTTTTCTAAGGTGACTGTAAATAGTCCATTTCATTTTACATTTAGCTAAGGACAAAGAAACAGGCAAAGTGTATTTAATAAAGACATTTCTGATGATCAAAGTCAATCTTCCTTGCTATGAGCAAAGCTAGTACATTTAAGGAAAATACATTTTTTTGTTAGAGATCTATAACTAGATGCAGGAAAAAGATTTTGGTCAAAACTTGCTAATGTACAAAATATAGCGTGACGGCTACGCAAGCTTCTACTGCTGCGCTCAATCACAATTTACTATCTGGAAAGGCTGAGTGGGGGAATATATCTAAATGATTTCAGAAACATATCTCAATTACACTGTAAACATCTAAATGACTTCAGCCACTTAGTAATAGTGTCATCTCGTTACTGCATCTTTTGTCAAATGTAATTACATGAAAATCAAAGGCATGAAAGGACCAAATTTAATCAAAAACATTTAGTCAGAGGCCACGAGAGCAGAGCAACACATGCGGAGGGTGAGGGTGGGGGGGCTGGGGGCGCTACACGTCACTGACTGGAATAAACATTTTCCCTCTGTCTGCGCCTCCTCTTCTTATGGCTCATTCAGACAACAGGCACACCGTTAAACTTCAAACACACGCACAAAGCATGACGGTGGGCTCAGGAAACAGCAGACATCAGCTGCAGAGGGGAGAGGACGGCTGGTCTCCAGCTACGTCTGCATGTCAGCTGGTTTATGATTTAACACAACAAGGTAACAGGCAGGGTCAGATTGATTCACTGGGCTGATACTGGCCTGTTCAAATTCAAAATATATAAGATATTGAAAATAAAAGGAAGTTCAAAAATACTCTGCGATGACAATTTTATCTGTACTTCCAATTTTCTGCACTTTAGACTTGGTTCACTGATCTTCAAGAGGAGTTTTTGAAAGTCCACTAAATTTGTGCAGGTATTTTTTGTCTCCCTTGACATGAATAAAATCTGAGGGTAAACACTTTCAATTTCACTTTTCTTTGGAATGATTTTGGAATCAAAATGGTCAAATTGAAAACGGTTGGAAATCTGCAAATGCTACAGCCACTGACGGCTTCAGTTAAAAAAGTATATATGTATATGTATATACATATACATATATACTTTTTTAACTGAAGCCGTCAGTGGCTGTAGCATTTGCAGATTTCCAACCGTTTTCAATTTGACCATTTTGATTCCAAAATCATTCCAAAGAAAAGTGAAATTGAAAGTGTTTACCCTCAGATTTTATTCATGTCAAGGGAGACAAAAAATACCTGCACAAATTTAGTGGACTTTCAAAAACTCCTCTTGAAGATCAGTGAACCAAGTCTAAAGTGCAGAAAATTGGAAGTACAGATAAAATTGTCATCGCAGAGTATTTTTGAACTTCCTTTTATTTTCAATATCTTATATATTTTGAATTTGAACAGGCCAGTATCAGCCCAGTGAATCAATCTGACCCTGCCTGTTACCTTGTTGTGTTAAATCATAAACCAGCTGACATGCAGACGTAGCTGGAGACCAGCCGTCCTCTCCCCTCTGCAGCTGATGTCTGCTGTTTCCTGAGCCCACCGTCATGCTTTGTGCGTGTGTTTGAAGTTTAACGGTGTGCCTGTTGTCTGAATGAGCCATAAGAAGAGGAGGCGCAGACAGAGGGAAAATGTTTATTCCAGTCAGTGACGTGTAGCGCCCCCAGCCCCCCCACCCTCACCCTCCGCATGTGTTGCTCTGCTCTCGTGGCCTCTGACTAAATGTTTTTGATTAAATTTGGTCCTTTCATGCCTTTGATTTTCATGTAATTACATTTGACAAAAGATGCAGTAACGAGATGACACTATTACTAAGTGGCTGAAGTCATTTAGATGTTTACAGTGTAATTGAGATATGTTTCTGAAATCATTTAGATATATTCCCCCACTCAGCCTTTCCAGATAGTAAATTGTGATTGAGCGCAGCAGTAGAAGCTTGCGTAGCCGTCACGCTATATTTTGTACATTAGCAAGTTTTGACCAAAATCTTTTTCCTGCATCTAGTTATAGATCTCTAACAAAAAAATGTATTTTCCTTAAATGTACTAGCTTTGCTCATAGCAAGGAAGATTGACTTTGATCATCAGAAATGTCTTTATTAAATACACTTTGCCTGTTTCTTTGTCCTTAGCTAAATGTAAAATGAAATGGACTATTTACAGTCACCTTAGAAAAGATATGATATGATAAGAGTAGTGCAACAATCCCACATGTCTGAGCGTTGTTGAAGTGGCTACATGTCATGAGGGCCCGGCTCAGCCTCTGAGCGAAGGCATGAATCTACTTGTTCTTACTTACAGAGTGAAATGCTCGTTTCTTAAACTGTAAGATTTGATTTGTTAAATACTGAGTTGTTTTTTTTGTTTGTTTTTTTTTTTCTTTTTTTTTGTCCTGCATTCATGCGAGTAGAAACATAATAAAACTGGATGAAATGAAACTGTCTCTTTTTTTTTCTCACTCTTATTCCTTCTAAATGTGCCGTTCGGATTTCAACCACAGCAGTGACCATCAGCACACAGTACCACTGGTAATTAGTACCATATTTTTTACAGGCAGTTAAGTGTTGTTAAAGGGACTTTTTATGGGCGACTTTGGCTCTTTGTTCTGAGGGAGTGGAGAAACAAGAGGGGCATGTTTATTTCTCTGCTAATCAGTGCAAACCTCGTGTACGAATTTTTTTATTTGTAGTAAAATATTTAACTGAAGGCATTTGAAGTAATTCAAAATAAATTAGATTAGCATTGGATTATTGCTTGTATGCTTTATTTCATCTCATCGATGTGTTCATAAGCTTAATGGTCATAAAATTTAAAAAGGGGGTTCTTGCCCAGCTCGAATGGAACATGTCCAAAACTCGGAAGAGATGGCCAGAAAAAAAAAAGAGAAATTGCACAAACAATGAAAAGAATAACTTTTTACAACTCAATGCCTTAGACATTTTTTGAATTAAAAACAGTGCATCCGTTTTTCCAGCCCCATGTATTTGAAAATAAATTCTGTTACAGTATGAGCAGTGGAACAGAACCGGATGCATTAAAAAAAACAGAACTATTAGAAAATGTGATAATTTATGGTCATATCAGAAGACTTCCTCACCAATAAAGAAGATATAAGCAACGTTCAGCATTATGCAACAAGTAGAAGAGGAAAACTACAGTTTGCACTTGAAACTTTTTTTATTTGATTCCAACATGTTATTGCAAACATTTCACATTGATTAATATCTGCTTAAAGATGTAAATTCTAAATGTGGAGGAAATCAATTAAAAAAAAAAAAAAACATGTCATTATTCTCAGTATGGTTTGTGTTTAACAAGGGTGCCACACACTAAGAGGCTGAAAACTGATGCACATGGTGTCAGTTTGTAACGATCAGACACTGACGAGGCTCCAAAGGGAGAGAATCCACAGTGAGCCCTGAACTCATTTCTAAAAGAAACTCAGAGAGATGTGTCCTGTTAGAGTCATTGAGCACTACAGTAAATCCGTCCTCACTGAAGAATCAGCTTCCTGAAATGTATACGGAAGAAACTTTAAAGGCCCCAGGTCCTAACATCCAAACCTCCTGACAGGAAACGTGAGGTGGTGTGAACTTTCAACAAGAGAAGCACACTCAGCTCTTATCAGTCGTCCTGGGACAAAGTAAAGTCTTTATAATTCTGTCACATTGGCAGTGAATGAGTGTTACATATTCTCCTGGTTTTAGCGTAGCTCCATCACTGAACTTTAGCATTAGCTCGGTTAGAGCAGCAGTTTCACGGGTTGGACAGATCTTATATCCGAGTGGAACATAGCACACCATGCTAGCTGCTTAGGCCACATGATGCTGAATGATAGCATGGCTCCATTCGCTTTAGCAGTTACTATGCTAAAAAGATCTTAGGCTCCATGTTAAGAGTTTAGCCTCGACTGTGTTAAATGACAGCAGGTCAGCAGCCTGCAGTGAAAAGGTAAAGGAATTCTCATTTATGCAAGATAAACACTGTGTTTTATTAGAGTTGTAGATTCACTCTGAGGGAAATTGATCATTTCAATCACTCAGTGCATCGTTTTTCAAACAGTTTTTAGCTTCATGTGTGCAAAGTGCAGCACTGCCATCATCCATCGTTTCCAGCTCTCCATTGAACCACTTCCCAAAAGCAACCAGTAGAAAGATGTCCCTGTGTTTTTGGACTTTAGGGAGTGTGTTCCTTATTTATTTACTTTTGTTTAGTTTTTGGGTTGTTTTTTTTGTTTGTTTGGTTTTTTTTTTTTAGCAAGTGCCAATATTTGATGCTGATTCACAGCATCATAATTTTCTATCATATGTTCATATATCCTTATTTACTAAATCAGACATGAATCATTTTGGATTTATTTGCCATGTGACCACAAAAAAATGTAACTCATTCAAAAAGCAACAAAATACTACTATTTTTACCATTCAGTACAAAGTGCATTTATACCATATGTATTTTTCTGCTCTGTCACTTCAGTGCTCCTGCTACTATCCACCTGTTGATTTATATTGCTCTGTTATTACTTGCACTAGTTTGTACATACCCATATCTGGTATCCTGCTAACATAACTTAAACACTTAAACACACTGTCTTGTTCATATCTTGTAAATAAGATTGGTCCTCGCTTTATCTTACTTTATATTCATTTTTGTACTTATTTTTATTGTATATGAGTTTATAGGTAGGTACAAAAGGCAGATGTAGGTCCACACAAATGTTTCACTCATTCATTCAAAGATTTAGAAGTTGACATGTAAAAGACTTATCTTTAGATGGATGATAGACTGCTGCTGAAAATACAATCATTAAGGAAGATTAACACTCATTTATTGGTGAAATAAATAAAAATAACATGATAGACGTGCAGCTAAATTAATAACATGGGAAAGTGTAACAATGACCAGAATGCATCGCAATGCTTTTCTCTGCAACTGTGCGTTTACTTGCGTGCTGGACTTACCCTAGATGATACCTCTGTGTTTTACCATCACTCCATCTTCACACCGTCCAGTCCGGCCTGTTACTGCTGATAAAAACAGCAGGAGGTTATCGGTTATCGGACCTGGAAAGACATGAGATGAGATTCAGGCCCTGAAAAAGTTGGATTTCTAACATTGAACTGTCTGCACAGCACAGAGGGTGATGGCCTGCTGAGGTGTGAGGAGATCAGAGTAATCAGCCGTCCTCTGATCAGGTTTTATTAAAGTAAAATAAATCATTTTGACTTTTCTCAGGTCTGTGATTTGCAGTGAGAGCTGCATAAATCAGAGTGATGACACTGTCCTTCACAGAGGCGTGTCCACAGACAGCTGTTACTCTGCAGCAGATGACTCCAATGATCAGCTGATTGTCTCTGGCTCAGGGTTGTAGCAGAGAACTTCTACACCTGGCTCTGGGCCCAGTTTGAAATCCATGTCATGGAAACATAAATCCGGGAACTGCAGATAGATCCAATTGAACGTGTAAAGTGACGTTTAATTTTTGAATTACTGCTGAATTGAACATCTAAATCAAAACGTTTTTCCTGTTTCATCAGGACAATTCTAATAATTCTGAAGGAAATTATAAACTGCTGCCTCAGACCACCTGTAGGCCACTTGCAGGGCCCCTGGAGGTCCTTGAACCACATTTAGAGATCTGCTGGCACAGAGACAACACCGTCACCATTAAACTCACTTATCAGTGTATGGAACTGGACCTGTGCCGTGTAACATCGGTCCTGAACAAAGCCGGAGATGTGCTGACTGATCTGAGCTCAGTGTGCCGCTCTCAGGTAGGATGGAGGTTAGATGCGAATCGGGAACATGAGCTGCATTTTTGTTCTGGATCAGCTTCGGGATCATCCGCCATATTTCTCTGTCTCAAGAAACGGGTTTATCAGAGTCCCTTTTCAGCGTGGGTCCGGGTTTATTAGACTTCACAGGGCAGGTAATAAAACACGCACCTGTGCAGAGGACGAAGCAGAACAAACGCACCTAAACCCAGTTTAAAAAAAACCCCATCAGAGGCTCAGATCATTAGAGTGATGTGGATAAAGAGTGAGTGTGAATTTATGCACTGCATGATGACACGTTTGCAGATGATTTATTAATATTTACAGCGTCTTGAAGCTGCAAATAATTAAATCTTTTTTTTTTAAATCATCTTCCATATTTCACTCGTCGTTCATGGCGACACAACCTGTTGAAACCTGATATTTTCAGGACACTGAATAATTTCAGGAGTCAGCGCTTTAAATAAATACTGATTTATAGTGATTTCGCTGCTGTTGTGTCCATAATCAAATTAACAACAATATTTGACATTTTAAATATTTGTTGAAGTCGAACACTAACTTTTTTTTCAGTCTTGAGAAGCTAAGATGAGAAGTTTAAGAAGATTTTGTGGTTGTTGTTGTTATGTTCTTGTGTGTGTGTGTGTGTGTGTGTCCTCCTCTCAGTGAATGAAAGCAGCAGCATAAACAGCCTCTCCCTCCGGCCTGCAGGTATACCCTCTGCTTCTCCGCTGCGCTCCTAATATGATTCAATGCTCCTTCGCTGCAGCTGCTAATTCAGTTTCTCCACGCTGTCAACACATCTGCAAAACACACAGAAGGACATTTTTTCTGCTTTAAAAAAACCGTCTCCACCAACATAAAATAGTAATAAATATTGTCAGGTGGATAATAAGACAAAAAAGCCCGGAGCTTTAATGTTTCCTGGTTGAGAGTCAGTTCAGAGCTGCTCTCCTGAACACAGAGGAAACTGCGCAGGGTCAGTTTTAGTTTAAAGACAGAACTCACATGTAAACACATAGAAATGAAAATAAATGTTAATTAAAGGAAGATATTTTTCATTTTGCGCAAATGTATCAGTTATTAATAAAATACGCGGTTTTTGTTTGTTTGTTTGTTTGCTTGTTTTTATTGTTGCCGTTGTTGTTGTTGTGGCAATGAATGTAGATAAAGAAATCTAACAGAAATAAATGTAGAGGCAGGTGAATGAATACGAAAATAACGAGCCTAAAACAAACTCTGCAAATTGAAAAACTTTTTTTAGACAGTTTGTTTTGTGCAGAGGCCTTTCGCTGTTGTTTTTCTGTTTCAGAGTAAAAAAAAAAACATTTTCAGTGTCAGCATATCAGTCTCGGGGACCCAGACATTTCTAAAGGCCGTTTACAGACGGAAACGGTGGATGCATGAAAATGATTTTTGAGAAAATGGTTCCGTAGAATCGAATTTTGTTTTTCTTCTGTTTCAAAAGAGCAATAGTAAAAAGAAAAATCCTTAAAGCAATTAGTAGTGGGAAAAAAAAAAAAAAAGGTCACACGGGGCCCCACAGCGCCCGTCAGGTCCGTGGGGCCCCGCTGAAGGTCACCTACAACCGGAAACCCGACGACGGAAGAGGACTGTTTTATTAAGGTTTCATGGAAAATGTATAGACTGGAATTGCAGTAGTTAGCGTGAGAGCACGCGTGGCATCCAGGGGTCGTGTTTGTCGTACCTGTTATGGCTGGATAAAAACATACTCGCGCGCACATTTCTGAGGTGCACCGTGAAATCATTCACCTGTGGCCACACTGATTTTACTTATTAGAAAGAAAGATTTGCAAAGTCGGGTTCGGGGACCACCCAAAGGTCTCCGAGGCTCTTTAGTAAAATAACCTGTGGCACAATTTGACTATAATTCAAATGATCCCAATCAGATAATGAATGAAAATGATTTCAAGTGTAAAGAGTTTCTCTGAGCCTCTGACAGACTAAGCCCCATCAGACTGTGGTTTAATAAGAGCCGCTGTGAGTGTTTATAGAGTCGAAGTGGTGGCTGATCTGACGCCCGCGGATGTGACAGCTCTGTCACTCTCCTCCGGCTCCCCTGGGCCACTATAGCGCCCCCACCTGGTGGTCTACCTGTCAGTGAGACGCACCTACAGCCTCCTTATCTAATCCGGGCTGCAGTGTGGCAGGGTGGCTACAGGTCAGATCCGTGGCTGGGAGAACCGGAAGGGGAAACAGGCTTTGGGGTTTTGGGGGCTGGCAGGTAACAGGACGTGAGTGGTTGTAGTGTAGTTTCTGATTGAATTTGTCATGAAGTCGTGTCCGGTACAAAAAAAAAAAAAAACAGTGTAAAGCTTTGCTTTATGGCACAGATGTGACGTATCAGGTGCTGTCGTTCCAAATAATATGATAGTACGGTCAATGTTAGTGTGTGTGTGTGTGTGTGTGTGTGTGTGTGTGTGTGTGTGTGTGTGTGTGTGTGTGTGTGTGTGTGTGT